>JBBGZY010001241.1:0-215000 GCA_037952925.1 Lithobates clamitans
AAATATTTCTGTGTTGAATTATCCTTCTTTCTGTGCTACTTAGATTTCTACCAATTAGGTCATGTATTTTTAAAGTGGTACTGTACATTACTTAAAGTGGTATCAAACACAAAACCAATAATGTAATATATTGCAGCTCACCAATCATTATACGTGGTGGCTGCATTTGTTTTCCTTTTTTTTTTTTGTGCTTTTTTCCCTCTGTTTTCACCTGGTGATCCCGCCAGTAACATACCTCCTGTATCAGGGTGCCTACACTATGGATGAAAGAGGAGCAAAAGAGGCATCTTTCGATGTCAGCATTGTCAGTCTGAGTGCAAGTAGCAGATTGAGATACACTAACAAATTGAAGCCAAACTCCAGTTTACATTATTTTAAGCTGTTACAGCAACATTTTTTATATATATAAAATAAAGGTGTTATATAAATAAATAAAAGCTGACTATTGTAAGCAGCCCTGTCAGTGATAAGTGGTCTGTCTCAACCCTCATCTGCTGGACAGCTTGTTCTGTTAAAAAGAACAGACTTACAGGCCAGATCACCAGGTGAAAATAATTTTTGGGTTTAATACTGCTTTAAATTGTTTATTTTTAAAAATATTAGCTATCTGTATCTTTAATACTCTGAAATTCTGACTTGAAACAGACATACAGGTCAGGAAAATCAGAGTAAAGTCAGAGATCCTGATTTGCATACATATAAGTACTTAAAGAGGAGTTCCAGGGCTCCCCCAAAAAAATCAAAAAGTCAGCAGCTACAAATACTGTAGCTGCTGACTTTTAATATAAGGACACTTACCTGTCCAGGGATCCAGTGATGTCCTTACCCAAGTCGATTCTTCAATCAGCTTCGGGTGCAGGTGCCGGAATCTCAAGTAAGGGAAGCAGGAAGTGAAGCCTTTTTTTTTCCTACTGCACATGTACAAGCCACGCTGCCCCTTGTGAATGGTCCCGTAGTCTTCTGGGACCTTTGATGTGTCCCAGAAGACTGCGGGGGGGGGAAAGGGGGAGGGGCGGACCAGGTACCTGCTCCCCCCCACCAAAAAAGTTCAAAATGTATCAATGGAGGGGAGAAGAGGGTGCAAACAAGCATAACTTCCCCTTTTGGGTGGAGTTCTTCTCATTGGATCAGCATGACAACCACAGAACTAGCATTTTTAGAGGGAGAGGTCAGCAGTGACAGCCTGTGTAATTCTTTTGGGGCCTATTCACACCTGTGCATTGCAGTAATGAAAATCGCACGTAAGCATTGTACTATGTGTAGAGCAATACCAATGCCATTTTTGTGAATAGCCCCCAATGCACTGAACAAAAATTGCCAATGCAGAATGCATGGCAGCACATCACAATGCTAATAATGTTGTGGTACACTGCAATGCTAAGTATCTGCAAAAATGGTATATGTCCATTAAATTGTTTGTTGAGGAGAGTTGCTACACTGTGGTGCAATTCATTATAAATGGCACCCACTGACACTAATGTTGCAATACACCAAAACATGCAATACCATGATTTACACTAGCAAAAATGTAGCAGATCCCTGCTGAACTGGCTGAGATTTGATCCATCTATGGCCGGCTTAAATGGTTCCCAGTATCCCAAGCGCTTTGGATACCCTCCAGATAGATACCACTGATCTAGAAACTTCTCATGCAGTACCAGCAATATCTTCTAATCAGTTTCACCCATAGGAGATGACTAGTTAGTGGTGCTCATCATTTTCATATCTTTTCTTTTTAAGGTGCACGCATTCTGCAAAGAAGACACGCACAACAAAGAAGCTCCAAATGAACAAAACAGATTATGCAACCACCAAAGCGTATGGGATGTCATCATGAAATCTCCTGACATGAAATCTGCTCCGTTGGAAAATACCAATATCCCTGCTCCTACTTTCACCCTGCTGCAGTATAAAGACAGAGTGGTCACCTTGGTACTGGATGTTTCTGGAAGCATGGGTGGAGTAAGTATAGTTTTAAAAAAACGTCAATGAGAAATTGACATTACATTTCCAGCAATATGTAATCTCTTAGGCCCCATTCATACCTGATTGATTATCTGCTTGAAGCATGAACCTCAAAAATGTTGGAGGAGAAAAGATCTATTATTCTCTATGATGGAGAGATTGTTCACATCTCCACTCCCAATCGCCTGAAGCCAAACGCCTGAAGCTCAAACAAGTTCTGGAGCTTGTCGGAATTCTTGTCGGAAAATCTGAGAACCTGCTCTCAAACAGTTGTTGTCGGAAATTCCGACAGCAAATGTCCGATGGAGCATACACACGGTCAGAATTTCCGACAACTAGCTCACATCGAACATTTGTTGTTGGAAAATCCTATCGTGTGTACGGCCCATTGGGGTCCATTCACGCTTTGCCATTCATTCTTGTGTGTTGCATTGATACACAGTGGCGTAGATTTACTAAAACTGGAGCACTCAGAATCTGCTGGAGCTGTGCATGATAGCCAATCAGCTTCTAGCTTCAGCTTGTTCAATTAAGCTTTGGCAATAAAGCCTGGAAGCTGATTGGTTTCTATGAACAGCTGCACCAGATTTTGCACACTCCAGGTCTACTAAATAAACCCCAGTGTTTGTTTTGTTTTTTTAGTAAAGTTTTCATTTTAAAGCAGAGTTCCACCCAAAAGTGGAACTTCCGCTTTATGGACTCCTTACCCCCTGACATGCCACATTTGGCATGTCATTTTTGGTGGAGGGGGGAAGTGGGTACCTATTTTTGACAGGTACCCAGCTCCCACTTCCGCTCGTGCTGCCTAGGCGACTCCTTCTCTCCCCCCCCCCCCTCCCTGCAATCTTCTGGGACACGTCACAGGTCCCAGAAGATTACTCATCCATTCAGGACATGCAGCGTGACTTGCACATGCACAGTGCACACCCAGCTGCGAAGCTGCAAGCTGCCACAGCTGGGTGCCCACACTAGTGATGCTGGCGCCAGGGAGAGGCGAGGGAGAGAATCGAGGCTTAGGGGGCCTCATTGCTGGACCGTGGGACAGGCGAGTGTGTGTTTATTAAAATTTAGCAGCTACACTTTTTGTAGCTGCTGACTTTTAGACCCCTTTCACACTGAGGCGCTTTGCAGGCGCTATAGCGTTAAAAATAGCACCTGCAAAGAGCCCTGAAACAGCGGCTTCATTCACTCTAACGTGAAAGCCCGAGGACTTTCACACTGGAGCGATGCGCTGGCAGGGCATCAGAAAAAGTCCTGCCAGCAGCTTCTTTGGAGCGCATTAGGAGCAGTGAACTCACCGCTCCTAAAGCGCCCCTTCCCATTGAAATCAACGGGCAGCGCCACCGAACCATTCAGCAAAGCGGCGCTGTAGCAGCGCTTTGCAAGCGGTTTTAACCCTTTTTCGGCCACTAGCGGGGGTTAAAAGCGCCCCACTAGCATCCGCATAGCAGCGCAAAAACAACAGTAAAGCACTGCTAAAAATAGCAGTGTTTTACCGCCGACGCCCAGGGCAGCTCAGTGTAAAAGGGCTCTTAATAAACAGAAAAACAAGAACTCTGCTTTAAGTGGTTGTTAAGCCACTCTAACATCTTTATACTATCAACGCTGTCTCCTAATCCTGTGTCCCCCTGTGTGTGTGATTTATAAAATTTTTTTTAGCTATATACCTAATTTCTGAGTGCCGATCTGTGCTCACATGGCCCGCTGCCTCTCTCCTCTCCCTGTCTGACAGCTGCAGTGGGCAGGGCCGAGATTCCCCCGCTGACGTCAGTTGGGAGAGGAGGAGCGAGCCAGCCATTCACGTGAACGCCAAACGGCTCTCAGAATTAGGAGACAGCGCTGATAGTATAAAGATGTACATGTTATTCCAGCAGCAGGAGGGAGGGGGAGGGGCACTGTCACTAGTTGACAGGCAGGGAGGGGAGGGGCGTGAGGAGGACAGGAGAGCTGCGGATGACAGAGTCACATAAACTGACCATGGTGTCAGGGCTCAGCAGCCATAATATACTGTGGTCAGTTTACAGAGGGGAAGGTATAGCTAGGCAGGATCAGCCAGGTATTTCAGGTGATAGAAAGGGCCAAATGACACAGCACAAGCACTGTGCTGTGCTATGTCACTCTAAGGTTAAGTTTAGCTTAACATTTTCCATAAACTTTTTGTTCCTTGCAGAGCGATCGCATAAACCGCCTGTACCAGGCTTCCGAAGTTTACATCATGCAGATTGTTGAAACGGGTTCCCGTGTTGGAATTGTCAGTTTCTCTAGTAGCGCAACAGTTCTGTCTAATTTGGTAAAAATAACTAACACCTTTGACCGTGAAAGACTCAAGAATCTTCTTCCGAAAGTCGCAACTGGAGGCACAAACATATGCTCTGGAGTTCGTCAAGGATTTGAGGTAATTTAATCGTAAAATCTTTTACTTGGCAGATTTTTTTATTACAGAGGACAAGGCCCCTACTACACTCTCATCTCTTTTATAAGATTACATTTTGTTTATTCTTAATGGAAACACTTTTGTGGACATACTTTTAGAGATTCAGCCAAAAGTCTATAAACATCTGCGTGACTATGATATTTTTTTACTTAATATTTTTTTTTATTTTTTATATTATATTTTTTACTTAAACTATTTGTATCTGCTACAATCTGTCCAAGTTCTGCATAATCCAAGAACCACAAAAAATATTTTTAGGTGCATGAGTCCTGGCTTGTTTCTGAGGGAAAGGAAGGAAGGGGGGAGTTATGTAAGCTGGCATCTTCTGCATGACTGTTACAGGTTTGCATCTACTAAGGCTGCAGAACATATACTATGTACATAGCGCAATCTAAGGGATAATTCGCAAAAGTGTTGCCTAGATGCAAGGGAAGCTAGGTTTCCTTTTTGTATGATTCAAACCAATCCTTCTAATGCACTCCATACAAGGATCTCCGTATACAAAGCCTGATTCACTGGGGATCCCCTACCACACCTTAATCTACTGCAACAAATATGAAGTTTTCTTTCTTGCAAGATTTGGGCTACTTGACAGTCCCTGGGAGCTCACTTTAGAGATGGTGATGTCCCCCCCGCCAAGGCACATGTGCATCCCAAAATTTACTGTAGAATTCAAAACTTTGGCATGGCAATCAAAGGGTTTCATTTTTTTTTTTTTTTTACAAAATTTGTCAAGTCCATAATGGAACTATCAGAGCTCTGTGCAAAGGTTCAAGAAAATTGTACTTGTGTGCAGCCACCTTAATGAATCAAATTAAAATGACACTAAACTCACGTTTTTACATCAATTGTTATAAAATATCAGGTATACCACAGATCTCTTGATTTCAGGCTTTTTTATTTTCCTGTGCGCACGCCTGATCCTTCGCTGATGCACCTTACTGCTACTAGTATAGAGAGAGAGCAGTTCTGTTATTTCTGGTCACATGCTCCTCTCTATGGGGGTTATTTACTAAAGACAAATCCACTTTGCACTACAAGTGCACCTGAAGGTGTACTTGGAAGTGCAGTCGCTGTAGATCTGAGGGGGACATGCAAGGAAAATAAAAAACAGCATTTTAGCTTGCACATGATTGGATGATAACATCAGCAGAGCTTCCCCTCATTTCAGATCTTCCCCTCAGATCTACAGCGACTGCACTTTCAGTGCACTTGGAAGTGCACTTGCTGAGCACTTGTAGTGCAAAGTGGATTTGACTTTTGTAAATAACCCCCATATGTGTACTACAGTTTTCATAGCACTGAATGCGTCTGCAAGTAGATGTGTAATCCTTCTCAATAGCAAACAGGAAAAGGAGGCTATGCTGCCTGGCTTACGAGTGCCCATCAATGCTGACCGCTAAACTCACCTGCCTGATACACTGACCTACCTACCTGGCATACGCTGACCTACGTGACATGCATACACTGACCTATCTGACATGCATACACTGACAGTAGTGAAATGCATACACTGACAGTAGTGAAATGCATACACTGACTTACCTATCTGATCTACCTGACATACACTGACCTACCTGATATACATACACTGACCTACCTACCTGACATACATACACCGACCTACCTACCTGACATACATACATACAGTGACCTACCTACCTGACATACATACATACACTGACCGACCTACCTACCTGACATACATACACTGACCGACCTACCTACCTGACATACATACATACACTGACTGACCTACCTACCTACCTGACATACATACACTGACCTACCTACCTGACATACATACACTGACCTACCTACCTACCTGACATACATACATACACTGACTGACCTACCTACCTGACATACATACATACATTGACCGACCTACCTACCTGATATACATACACTGACCTACCTACCTGACATACATACACTAGCCTACCCACCTACCTAACATACATACGTACACTGACCAACCTACCTACCTGACATACATACATACATACATACACTGACTGACCTACCTACCTGACATACATACATACACTGACCTACCTACCTGACATACATACACTGACCTACCTGACCAGAAGACAGACTTCATGTGTCCTGCAGTAGCCCAGCTCAGCTCAGCCGTGGTGTGCGGTGCACCCATCATCACAGCAGGCAGCCAAAGGAGGAGAGGAAAGTAGAGCCGCCCACCCGAGCGCCGAGCAGGGATCTCACAGTGATGTGTGGCATGGCGGCCGCATTGTAATTCCCGCCTTCTGGAGCCTGCAGTGCCTATAGTGGACGTCACACGTCCCGCGTTCCCGGCATTGGACCAGTAGGACGTCCATCATAGGCGCTGCAGGCTCCAGAAGGCGGGACCTGCTATGTCACTCGGCCGCACTCGGCGGCGCTCAGGATAAGATCGGTCCCCAATCGGCGGCACCAGCAGCGCTCAGGGCTAACAATTAAATGATGCATGCCTAAGGCTTTTTGGGGACCCATTCGGGGCTCCAGCCCCCCCTCTCAACGCCACTGATCTTGACCACATCATTGTGTCCTATGTTCTGATTTTCAGGTACATGATTTTCAATTTTGCTATTTGTTAACAAACATATATGCCTTAATTATCAACCACTGAGAGTATGTTTTTATTACATACACAGGTAAATAAAGGGTTCGATGGAAGCACCTATGGCACAGAGATTGTGTTGTTAACAGATGGAGAGGATTCGGGTGTTAGCAGCTGTTTTGGTGAAGTCCAAAACAGTGGAGCAGTCATTCACACTCTTGCTTTAGGAAACCAAGCAGATAAAGCCCTAGAAGAATTAGCCAGCATGACAGGTAAGTTATGTTCTTTTCTGGGAATTAAAAATATGGGTTGTGGCTTCAAAAGCAGGCAATTGATGAGGATAACACTTCAAAACAAAGAGAAATTTGTATATAATGATTTCAAAGATTTTGTCATGTATTTATTATCCTTTCTTTTCCTTTCTTTAAAATTCAATAAAATATATTGTACCACAAAAAAAAGAGTTAACACAACTAAACGAAGATGACCCACAAAAGTCTGAAAGACTCTGACAATAGATTGAACACTGCTGCAAATACAATTACAATTTCTTTTTTAAACACAATCTGACAGAAGCCCTAGTATCCTCTGGGATTATATTGAGAAGACATATGCACTGCCGAAAAATTTGCTCGTTTTCGTTTCATTTGTTTTTTGTTTTTTTTGTTTGTTTTTCGGGTCATTCGTTATGACTGAAATTCATTATTTCGAATTAATTCGTAGCTTCTAAAAAATTCAAATTTTCTACAATCCATTCGTTTAGATTCAGTAATCGTTATTTTGATAATTTGAAAATCCGAAAATTTGAAATCCGAAAATAAGAACGAAAATCCGAAAATAAGAAAGAAAATTTGAAAATCCGAAAATTAGAAAATCAGAAATAATAACTAACTAACTAATAATATCTAACTATTAAATTATAGGTATTGGAACTTCCTTTCAAATTTGGCCGTTAGCGAACATAATGAATGCAAATTTATCTGAAGTTATCCGAAATAACGAATGCCTCATCTAAACGAATGGAAAGTAACGAATTAATAATAATAATAAATAATAATAATTGAAAAAATGTATTTTTATTATTATTTATTATTATTAATTTGTTAGGTTTAATTCGTTTAGATGCGGCACTCATTATTTCCGATAATTCGTAACTTCACATAAATTCGTATTCGTTACATTCACTAACAGCCAAATTTGAAAGGAAATTCCAATACCTATAATTTAATAGTTAGTCATAGTTATTATTAGTTAGTTATTATTTTGGATTTTTTAATTTTCGGGTTTTTGGATTTTCGCTCTTATTATCGGATTTCCATTTGTTTGAATTTTTGGAATTTGCATTCTTATTTTCAGATTTTCTAATTTTCGGAAAAATGAGTTGAACGTGTTTTGGTTAATTCGAATATTCCCAAATTTTTGTCGAATTGCACTTGTCTAAGCCCCAATTGAAAATCTCTGGTCTTAACCTTCCTGGCGGTATTCCTGAGTCTGGCTCGGGGTGGAATTTCAGAACCAAAAGCGGTATCCCCGAGCCAGATTCGGGATCTCATCGCAGGATCCAGGAAGAGCTTACTTATCTTGTCCCCTGAATCCTGCGATGTCTCCCCGCAGTGTGAGCGGCTCGTCCTCCGCTCGATTCATCACGGAGCCGGGCTCCGTTCCCTGCGATCGTTGCAATGCACGGGGACGGAGAATGGCACCAAATTCAAAAAGTAAAACATACACAATACATACAGTATACTGTAATCTTACAGATTACATTACTGTATGAAATTATTTTACCTCCCTTTTGTTCCTAGTGGTTTCTCCAGTGCCCTGCATGCAGTTTTATATTATAAAAACTGTTCTTTCTGCCTGGAAACTGGAGATTGTCCATAGCAACCAAAACCGTCCCTTTACATCAAAAGTGTTTTTAGACCAGCTAGAAAACAGCGATAATTAATTAGAATCACTTGCAGAATTGGGCGATAGTGATTTGTGGGGAGATCCGTCATCAAACACAGCGACAATTCTGCAACTGAGCAAATTTCAGTGTTTTTGATTTGATTACATTATTGAATAATTTTTATTATTATTATATTATTATTTTGTATAATTATTTAAAGTTATTTATTATATTATAATTTATGACTTCGTGTTTCAAACTTTCTCATACCCGAGATGTCTACTAGACTCTGGTTTTGACAGATTTAAGTGAGTTATTCCTAAGAATTACAGGCCTACAATATAAGACGCCAAATTTCCATGCAAAATAATGGTACCGCTTTCAGCATCAAAAATATGAAATAATCATACCGCCAGGGAGGTTAAGAGTAAACATGATATTGGGAAGCACAAGCAAGGGCCCTCCTAGTAAGAAGTAAATCCTGTTTCCCCAAAGTCCGAAAAAAATCCTTTGCCTTTTTCTGTAATGTGCTTGAATATTTTATGATATATATTGTATGTTTTTTACATCACTTTTGAAATGCACGGTACTGCAATTCTACTGGTGCTCAAAAAAGTTCATAAGAAACAAAAAAAAGCAATAAGGCCCCCAAAACATGTGGACTAAAAAAATTAACAGAGTAGCTTACAAATACTAGTGACATAGGGCAAGGAAATGCCATATTTTTTTTTGTCTTTATATTCTGAAACAGACAATTGAACACTTAGGGATGTGTTTATAAAAATTGCATAGCTGTTCTTCCTTCTTCCTGAAAATGTGTTCTGTGTGAATGTGACAAAAATGAATGTTATCTGGCTATATTCTCTGCAGTTTAACCACTTCCTTACTGGTCACCTAAACCCCCCTCCTGCCCAGACCGATTTTCAGTTTTTAGTGCTGTCACTATTTGAATAACAATTGCGCGGTCATACAACACTGTACCCAAATGAAACTTTTATTATTTTTTCCCCACAAATAGAGCTTTCTTTTGGTGGTATTTGATCACCTCTGGGTTTTTATTTTTTGTTAAAAAAAATTTAAAAGACCGATTTAAAAAAAAAAATACACAACCGTTTTATATTTTGATAATAAATTTTGTAAACAGGTAATTTTTCTCCTTCATTGATGTATGCTGATGAAGCTACACTGATGGGCACTGATAGGCTGCACTGATGGGCACTGATAGGCTGCACTGATGGGCTGCACTGATGGGCACCGATAGGCTGCATTGATGGGCACTGATAAGGCAACACTGATTGGCACTGATAAGGCAGCACTGATGGGCACTAATAGGCGGCACTGGTGGGCACTGATGAGGTGCCACTGGTGGGCACTGATGAGGTGGCACTGGTGGGCACTGATGGGTGGCACTGATGGGCAGCACTAAAGGGCATTGATAGGTGCCACTGAAGGGCACTAATAGGTGGCACTGATGGGCACTGATGGGTGGCAGTGATGGGCACTGATCTGCACTGGTAGGTGACACTCATAGGAAGCACTGCTAGGTGGCACTGATGAGGCACTGATTGGCACCACTGGTGGGCATTGATAGGTAGCACTTGTGGGCACTCATAGATGGCACTGATTACTGGCACTTACGTACTGTGGGCACTGATTCGTGGCACTGTGGGCACTGATTCATGGCACTGGCAGGTGGCACTGGTACGCGGTACTGGTGGGCACATATGAGGGGGCTTCGCCTCTTCCTCTTTGGGACCGATGTCCCTTCAAACAGAAGCCGGTGATCAGCTTTTTTTCTCCTCGCGCTGTCAGCAAGAGAAGGAAAAAAAAATGATTGCCGATCTTCTGTTTACATCACGTGATCAGCCGTCATTGGCTGACAGCTGATCACGTGGTAAGGGGTCGGGATCGACTCTTTACTCGGATCTGTGATCACCCGAGTCTCATTGACTCGGGTGATCACAGCACACGCTGCGCGCGCCCTTCTGGGGGGCGTGGCGGGCCTGCAAAGGGGAGGACGTCTATTGACGGCCTCCCGGCAGAGCAGACCTGTGCTGTAGCCATCATTCGGCTATAGTGCAGATCTGAAGCAGTTAAATGTTTGAATGCAGAAAATACCAGACTATGGCCACTAGATGGAGGTAAAGAGCATACTTATTTGCATTATTTAAATAAAATGAACTTACATGAAATTTTGATGGATGAACAACTATGGAAGTTTTTTTTTTAAATACACCTGGATGTACATATATTTGTAGTTATTAAAAACTAAGAGGCAATCCAGAGGTTTTAAGCTGCTTTCCATTTTATTTGCCCTAAACAGAGACTTTTACTTTCTCATTTTGGGATGGGACCTTGGATTTGGGACTTGTATACTGTATGTGTAAGATGTTCAGTATATGACTTCCCCTTCTCTTTCAATGCCTGCAATAGAGCAAGCCATTCGAAGCATAGCATGTTCAAAAATCCCCCCCCCCCCCCAAATAAAAAAAAAAAGCTTTTTGACCATGTAACAACATAAAGACCATAACATACCATTTTCAAAAATAGTTAGGTTATGGTTATTAGGATAGATTAGGACAACATTTTTGCTGTTCGGGCATTTGGATGCAAGGTGCTTTGCCAGGGGTCTGGTATGAATTTGAAGGGAGATTCTATGTATTTTGTGTTCTTGCTATAGGATTTGCTACAGCAAAAGTAACATTTACAGAGAAATAAAATTATACCATTTCAGTTACCAGTGAATGACATTTCATTGTTGGCTTCATGTCATTTGCTGGCAATTTAAACCTATTTTTTCTTTGTAAATGTCAGTGCTTTAAAAATCACTGCTCCTGGCAAAATGGAATTTTTTTAAATTGTTTTTCCTAACTTTTCTTATTAGTCCAGAAAATGGGCATTTTTTTTTTTGACAGAATTGGTACCCATTAATTTCAATGGGGTTCAGCTTTGTCATCCGAACTCCTTTGCAGTTCACCTTATCCCTAGTAATTAATCTCAAAGCTGGAATGGGTTACTAAGCTAAATAATGCTACAAGCTCACAAAGTGCATGGCTAATACATGTTTATTCATTCTCTGCAGGTGGTTTAAAACTATATTCGTCAGATAAAGTTGATGCCAATGGTTTAATTGATTCCTTCAGTGGCATCAAATCTAGCAGTGGGGATATCCAAGCTCAGTCCATACAGGTATGTATATTCTCTGTAGCAAACCTATCATAACATGTTAGTCAATATGCATACTGAGTTATTAATGTAAGCGTACCTGACTGTAATTTGACATGAACACAGCCCCATCTATAGTATAGTACTGAATAAAGCATGATCGTCGTGCTGCAAAACTGCACCCTTTATATTAAAACAAGAAGTATGCCATGTATATGTAAGAATATCATATGTCTATGATATATATCATTTAAATGATAAAGAGAAATGTATTTTTTTTAAAATAAAGTCCAATAGAACTTTCAGTTTAAGTTAGCTTAATGTCTTTCCAGGTGCATCTAAAAAAAAAGGTATGACAAGTCTTTCGGTTTGTTTTCTTCACAAATAAACCACAGCCTGAGTAGAAAAGCCTCTGCCCTGCCGAGTGTGGATGCAGTGGTCTCTCTGCAGAGGTCCAACACCCCCCACCCCTTCTGAGTCAGAGCTAGAGCGCTCTAATCAGATCCTCAATTTGCTGATTGCACATCTATAGGTCTGGCTCTGTAGGGCCTCTGTCATTAGACAATTGTTTTCCCTCGCAGACCAGGAGCCCCACTGTGCAATGGCTGGGGCAGGGGACAGGCTATTTCCTCATTATGTGGCTGCTTTAAAAAAATAGTAAAATGTAAGACATTGAACACCTTTTTTTTTTTGAGGCATCTTGAATGTATTAAAGTGTACATATTGCCATTTTTTTTAGCTTTGGATAGAGTGGGGAAGGATTAGAGCTTGTGTCAGGCTTTACTGGAGAGATTCCTTCATTTTCTGTCTGGTAAAAAGGTTGTCACAGAGAGAGGAAGTGGATGGAGATCACAACAACACAGTTAAAGTGATTGTAAAGTTTTTTTTTTGTTAAAAATAACAAACATGTTATACTTACCTTCTCTGTGCAGTTGGTTTTGCACAGATCAGCCCGGATCCTCCTCTTCTCTGGTCCTTATTTGGTGCTCCTGGCTCCTCCCTCCTGTTGAGTGCCCCCACAGCAAGCAGCTTGCTATGGGGGCACCTGAGCCGAGTCACAGCACCCCGTGCCAGAGCCGCTGCCCGGCCCCACCCCTCTCTCTCCTCATTGGCTCACTGAATTTGATTGACAGCAGCAGCAGCAATGGTGCTGTGCTGTCGTCTCAGCGAATGAGGAGGGAGAGTCTCGGGCAGCCGAGACACTTCTGCAACATCGCTAGAGCGAGATGGGGCTCAGGTAAGTATTAGGGGGGGCTGCTGTCTCAGCCAATGAGGAGGGAGAGTCCCGGGCAGCCGAGACTCTCCTTCAACATCGCTGGATCGAGTGTTCAAGTATTAGGGGGGCTGAGGGGGGCTGCTGCACACAGAAGGCTTTTTATCTTAATGCATAGAATGCATTAAGATAAAAAAAAAAAACCTTCTGACTTTGCAACCACTTTAAGTCTGAAAATGCTAGGACTCCTGTCCTCTTTTTCTCTGGTGCGGATTTTCCCTTACTTCTTGTCTGATAGAACATTGATCCCAGAACAGAAAGTGATGGGAAATCTCCTGGATAGCAATAGAACAAAAAAAAATGTATCCAAACCCAACAGAAATGGGATATAGTGCAGCATTAGTCCTTAAATTTGGTGGCTGCAATCGTTTCTGTTTTTAGGTTTTCTTTCCTGTATTTTAACCTGTCCTTGGGTGACAACACTCTCTCACTTAAGGGGGGGGGGGGTGGTTACCCTAGACTGTTCTCCTGATTTGGACTACAATACCCTTCCCCGCTCCTCACCTCCATAGCATTGGAGAGGGGTTATAAGTTCACAGAGGAAAACTGGTAAAAGATGATAACTTTTTTTGAGATTTCAAATCAATGCACAGGAAATCACAAGCACATTGGATTACCGGTAGGATCAAAAGGTAAAGCTAAGAAAATGTACTTAATCTGAAAAAAACCCCAGGAAAAATAAAAGCAAAACAAATGCAACCACCCAGTCTAAGAACTAGTAGGCTGCAATACGTTATATGTTTGTTCTTAGATTTAGAGACACTCTAATATGCTGGATTAGATGTTTAAAGAAATCACAAATTTATATGACTGATAAGAAAATCATTTCTGTGTCCTTCTATGTTTGTACATTAATGTCCATTTCTGCTACTACAGATTGAAAGTACTGCAACAACAATAGAAGCAAATCAGTGTCTGACTGGCAAAGTGACCATGGACAACAGTGTGGGCAATGAAACTTTCTTTTTAGTGACTTGGAGCGTTATCAATCCAAGCATTCAATTGACAGATCCATCCGGCAAAATATATGAGAATGCGCAGTTTGTATCTGATGCCGCCTCAAAGTCCGCCCGTCTCGCAGTTCCAGGCACTGCTCAGGTATAACAACTATATTTTTTATTACTATTATTATTTTTTATTAGTATCATTGTTATATGTGGGGGTGTTTTGTTTTTGCAATGTATTACTTTTGCGCACTTAAATCTTATATGCTGTTAGTATTTTAAAGGTTTATTTCAGTGGTAAGGCACTGGGGGTTTGGCACCAATCTAATTGCACTTAGAACATTCTTGCTTATTCATTCCTTTGCCTTGAACAAAAGCTGAAAGCCAAGGATTTGCACAGAGCAGCCCAGATCCTCCTCTTCTCAGGTCCCTCTTTGGTGCTCCTGGCCCCTCCCTCCCCAGATAGCAAAGGATAACTTGCCATAAATTTGTGGCAGTGTTGAATTGTAAGTCTGTTAACTTGCTACACATTTTCACAGGCAAGTTATACACTTGCAGAGCACTTGAAGCACAAGTTCTAGTGCACACTTTTCCAAATTGTAGCAAATTTGTGTGGCAAATCTCTAGCAAGAGCAAAGTTGCATTGGTGAGTCTACAGCAAGAGCTCTACAAGTCTACAGCATGAAAATTCAGCTACAGTGACCCCTGTGGTGGGATGACTATTGCACAACATTACTGATCCCGAACTTCCAGCAGACTTTCAGAATGTTTGCAAAGAAAGTTGATCTGGAGTCCCGTACTGCGGACTTGTAAAGCCTGGCAAGTCTAGCAATAGCTTAGCAAGTAGTTTTCAAACTTTCAGCACGATTGCTTGATAACTGGGTCCTGTTGAGTGCCCCCACAGCAAGCAGCTTTCTATGGGGGCACCCAAGCCGAGTCACCGCTTCCTGTGTCTATTCAGACATGGAGCTCCCTGTGTCTATTCAGACATGGAGCTCTGGCCCTGCCCCCTCTCTCTCTCCTGATTGGCTAGCTGACTTTGAGTGACAGCAGCAGAAGCCAGTGGCGCCGCTGCCGTGTCTCAGCCAATCAGGAGAGAGAGTCTCAGACAGCCCAGACACGCCTGGACATCACTGGACAGAGATGGGGCTAAGGTAAGTATTAGGGAGGCTGAGGGGGGCTGCTGCACACAGAAGGCTTTTATCTTAATGCATAGTATGCATTAAGATAACAAAAACCTTATGCCTTTACAACCCATTTAATGTTCTTAGACTGAAGTGTCTGAAGTTCATTTATCCTGTTTGGACAACTTTTTATAATATTTTATACTTCACCGTTCATTTGGCCCAGCATCTCATAGCCTCTCTAGTTTTTCTGATCCTGCACTTTGCACTTTATGCATGCATGGCCAAAACTTGACTTTCATGGAAAACACTGCAGCAAACTGATGATCTGCAGATAGGCTTTTCACTGAAACCTGTGGAGTTGGGTGTCAACCTGTATGGCATGTGCAGTATGGGACTGGGAAGATTCTGAAGAATGGCTGTGTAGCATCGACCTGGGAAGCTGCATGTCAGGTAATTACAGTACTTTCCAAAAATGCTGGGGCAAGGGGGCTTTCAAAAGAACCTTTAAAGCACTCTTCAACTCCAGTCATGGAAAGTTGAACACAAATCTTAGCATGGACCACCACATCAAACAGGCCTCAGCATATAGACATCACAGACTTGCTGGAACCATGATAAAGTCAAATGAACACAGGATTTCCCCAAATGTCTAGAATTGTCTATAACATAAAATGTGTACCATACCTCAGAAGTTCTCTGTCATGCAACTGTGAAATCTCCAACAATAATTTTATTTCTTTATAGCCTGGCGACTGGCCATACAAAATATGCAACACACAATCTTCAGCTCAAGTCCTTGGTATTACGGTGAATTCCCGAGCAGCAGATCCAGATGTCCCCCCAATTACTGTTGAACCATTTCTTAATGCAGACACTAACAGCTACCCCACTCCAATGGTTGTGTATGCTACGGTAACTCAAGGGGTTGCTCCAGTTCTAGGAGTGAAAGTGATTGCCTACATTGAAGCAGAAGATGGAACTTCTACACCGCTACCTCTCCTGGACAATGGGGCAGGTAATGGTTTATATGCAATGTTTACTTACTTTTTTGTATGTGTTTGCTAAGGCTACCCAAAGACTTTACAGTGTAGACACAATACAACACAGAAGTACAGAAATACTACCCATGTAATGGAAACCTATATCTCCTTGAAAATTAAAGTACATGTACATATTTAATATAAAATTCTCTATGGGAGGTAGCAGCCATCAGGCATGCTAGGAGGCTAGGGAAATTTTCATTTAAATGTGGACAAGTACTTTAAAGCACTATTAAACCCAAAACCAAAAATATATAATATATAAAATATAATGTATTGCAGCTTACCAATCATTAGATATGGTGGCTGTGTTACTTTTATTTTTTAGGTCTTTTTTCCCTCTATTCTCACCTGTGATCTAGCCAGTAACGCAACTCCTTTATTAATGTGCCTCCAGTCTGGATGGAGGCGCACAGGAGGCACCTTTGGAAACAGCATTGTTAGTCTAGAGGGAGGGGATGGTTAGATGTACTAGCAGATTTATATAAAATAAAATGTGACACCAAACTCCAGCTAGTACTTAATAAGCAGTTACAGCAAAATAAAAAAATTTTTTTGAGAGAAAGGTTTTACATAAATAAAAACTGATCATTGTAAACACCCCCATCAGTGGTAAATGGTTTGTTTCATCTCTGTAGCTGAAATATTCTGCTGGGGAGAATTTTCTTTTAAAAAACAACAGACTTATTGGCTAGATCGCCACGTAAAAATAGAGGAAAGTAAGTCTAAAAAATAAAACAAATGCAGCCATCACATCTAATAATTTGTAAGAAGCAATACAATAAATGTCTGCTTTGGGGTTTACTACCACTTTAAGGTTACATATGATCAAATTACTTTTGAGCTTGCAGTGACAGAACAGCCTGAAGAGCTTAGCCAAGGGCTTGAATTTTCCTATTTATTCCTACCAACCAGCTAATCAATTACCTGAACATATTTTGCAACGTATACTGACCCGAATCAAATAACCTGTAAAACAAAAAAAGTTGAATGTCATTGGCAAGATCTTCATTCATTTAAAGTCTATTTTGTTTTTTTGTTACTGTTGATCCAAGGGTAGACATACGTCCACCACTGCAAACTCAAATGGTCCATTCCTTAGCTCTTCAGGGCATGTTTAATCCCCCCATTCCAATGAAAAGGGTATCGATCAGCATCCCAGCGATGTGCCCTCTCCACAAGATTGAGAATTTTCCACACATGCACTGAAGAAACAGAGGACCAGCCAATAGACTTTAGAGTGGTGGTCGTGTGGACAGATAATTATAAGATTCGGGGGTGCTGGAGGGTTAGGTGCTGGGGGTTTGACAGGTACCCAGTCTCACTTGGATCACCTAGTCAGAGGGGAAGGAAGTTCTTCTTCCCCCCTCCCTCCCCGCAATCTTCTGGGACACACACATCACAGGTCCCAGAAGACTACAGGACCATTCACAAAGCCAGCTATGAAGCCGAAAGTCTCACAGCCGGCTGCGCACAGTTTGAATGCTGGGCCAGGAACCCAGAGGCAAGTAAAGAACTAGCCAGGATGAGGATGACGCTGGATCGTTGGACAGGTAAGTGTCCATTTATTAAAAGTCAGCTGCTAAAAGATTTGTAGCTGCTATCTTTTATATTTTTTATACAGACTGCTTTAACAACAACCACTTTAACCACCTTAATACCACTGTATAGCTCCAAATATGTGTAGGATTCGATATGGTTGATAAGCAAGTGCTTATATTTTAGATTTTTAGATATCAAACATTTTCCAGTACAATGTTTGTAATTCACTGACCAGCCTATGGGTTACGTTAACATACAGTGATTACACTGTATCATAAAAAATAACATTTGCGTGCTTTTGCAAACAGCAAAAACACTTTTCTTAACTTTTTTTAACTTCTCTTTTTCTATATTTACTACAATTATAAGGGGTCTGTTAATCTCCCTCTACAATAGTAATTATAGGTTCTCTTTATGGAGACATGAGTAGTCTGTTTGACTTTTATGGGTTAATTTACTAAAGGTAAATAGACTGTGCACTTTGCAACTGCTCCAGAGCTTAGTAAATAAGGGGAAGCTTCATTTTGGAAAGAAAATCCAATTGTGTGCAATAGCATTTTTGCTTGTGCATGATTGGATGATGGAAGTCAGCAGAGCTTCTGCTCATTTACTAAGCTCTGGAGCAACTGCAACTTGCAGAGTGACACTGTGCACAGTCTATTTGCCTTTAGTAAATCAACCCCTTAATGTCTTCTGTGTCACTAGTCGAGGCAGATCAGGACATTGGGGTTTATTTACTAAAGCGGGAGAGTGCAAAATCAGGCTCACTTCTGTGTAGAAATCAATCAGCTTCTAACCTCAGCTTGTTCAAATAAGCTTTGGCAATAAAACCTGGAAGCTGATTGGTTGCTATGCAGAAGTGAGCCAGATTTTACACTCTCCAGCTTTAGTATATAAACCCCAAAGTCTCTGACTTGCTTTTACTTGCAGGGTTCTGGTAGCTGTGAACAAGTCCTCAGAGTTTAGCACTTCTCGGTTAATTCTCAAGGGACATCTCCTCCACCTGCTCCACTATCCTGAAGCCCTGTATCCTCCAACTGTCCTGGGCTCACAGAGGAACCAGATGAGCCCCTGGACTAGAAGGGAGGGTTAGCACTTTACCATCACTAAACAACAGATATATAGAACTGATTGGGCTGCTGTAAAGCTGCTTAAACCACTTCTACAAATGCATAACAAGCCTGCTAATTACCAGATGGCAAACCTGCTGCCATTGCATAGCATTTTGCAGCTCCCTTCTGAAGATTAGAGTGATCTCCAGGGGGTGCTGCTGCAAGCAAAGGACTTTAATTGATGCCTTCCGGGCACTAAGAAGTTGCCAAGAGGATGCCAATTTTTTGTGAAAAATCAGGAGGGGGTTAGGACCCAAAGATTTATTTTCCTGGAAGTGTCCTATCAGGAAGATTTCCCTTCTCTTCCTGTCCCAGAGACACAACATTAATAATAAATCTCTTCAAAGTGAAAGGAAATCCCTCCTGTTCTGCTGCCAAATTTAACATCTTACAATAATCAAAGGTTTCTGCCCCAATGACAATAGTCACCAGGACACAGATGGTGAATTTCCACAAAGAGAAAGAAGAAGGAGGGCGCACTGACCTTGTGCATTACCAATAGTAAATTTTATTAAAAGCTATAAAAGCAATAAAATTTACTATTGGTAATGCACAAGTTCGGTGCGCTCTCCTTCTTCTTTCTCTTTTTTCAGTTTTAAGAATACCCATTGTTCTGAGAAGGGCAGCAAGACTGCAGGCATGGTTTGATTCAGAGGGTTGGCCGCACCACTTATCTATAGACTAAGCCCCCAAGCGCAGGAGATTGTTGTTGTTTTGGAATCTCCACAAAGGAAATACAGATCTGATAAACCCAAAGTTTTGGCTTTACACATACATGCATACCCCACTTTTAAGTTTGTACTTTACATAATACAATATCATGAAGTGAATGACCATACAGTTAAAAAAGATATTTTAATCTGTTCATTTATCTTCTTTAAGGTGCTGATATTATCAAGAATGATGGAATATATACCAGATACTTCACAGGCTACAAGCAAAATGGAAGATACAATTTGAAAGTGCGGGTTGAGAATTATGGAAAAGATTCCAAAGCAGGCATAGCAAAAAGTCGGGCTTTATATCTACCTGGTTATGTTGAAAATGGTGAGAAAATTTCCAAAATTAAGCAGATATCAATAGCACTGCCAATAAGATTACTCTGAAGATGTATACATTATCATTAAAATCTCCTTGTATCATTATTGGTCAATTATTGGTTTAGTAGTAGTTTATTGTATTTTACAAAAACTGATAAATCTATTGGTTTTCCCTCTTGTTCCAGGTACCCTCATTTCTAACCCTCCAAAACCAAAAAATACTCTTGAGAATCTGAATGTGGGAAATTTCTCTCGAACCTCTTCAGGAGGTGCTTTTGTGATCACAAATGTGCCACCAGGTCCTATTCCAGATACCCATAGCCCAAGTAAAATCACTGACTTGGTCGCAATAATTGAAGGCCAGATAGTCAAACTGTCCTGGACAGCAACTGGCGATGACCTGGATAAAGGAAATGGTATGATTTTTTTTAAAATGAACTATACAGTTGATATTGGCTTTCTTGCTGTTGTACCCTAAGTTCTCAGTAGCACACATGATGTTTTGCTTTATAATATAAACTTTCAAATTCAAGTAGACAAGTGCAGAATGAAAAAAATTTTTTTTTTTCGATTTGTTATTTACATAAATTAGTTTAATACTAAATTCATTTTCGAATCAATTTCGAATCATTTTCGAATTCGAAGTTTTCGAATTCTAAAAGTTTTCAAATTCTTTTAGATTTGGAATAGTTTTTGAATTCAAATAGTTTTCCAAAGAGAATAACATAGAAAAGAAAATAAAGGAATAGAAAAGAAAATATAGAATAGAAAAGAATATAACCGAAAATAAAAGAATATATTAGTGTAAAACAGAACAAAATAGGCTAGAAAATAAAAGAACAGAATAGAATGGAATAGAATAAAAAGGAACAGAATAGAATAAAAAAGACTAGAATTAAATAGAAAGATTATAACCATCTTCTGAATTTTGAATAGAATAGAAAAGAATAGAATTAAAAAAACAATAGAATAGAATAGAAATAATATAACTATTTTCCAAAACTCAAATAGAATCAATTTGAATTTGAATAGAGTAGAAAAGAATAGAGTAGAATAGTAGAATAGAATAGTAAATAGCACAATAGTATAGAAAAATACTAGAATAGAATAGTAAATAGCACAATAGTATAGAAAAAAAAAACAACAGAATAGATTAGAATAGAATGAATATAACCATCTTCATATTCTAATCTATTATTTTCTATTCTATTTGAATAGATTCTACTTGAATTTTGGGAAATGATTATATTCTTTCTATTCTATTCCATTGTTTTTTAATTGTATTATTTTTTCTATTTGTTTAGATTTTATTCTTTTCCATTCTATTTTATTTTCTATTCTAGTCTATTTCATTCTGTTCTATTCAAATGTATTCTATTCCAAATTCAAATTTCGTAAGATGGTTATAGTCTTTCTAGTCTATTATATTCTATTCTATTGTTTTTTTTCTATACTATTCTGTTATTTTCTATTCTATTCTTTTCTATTCTATTCAAATTCGGATTGATTTGAATTTTGGGAAATGCTTATATTGTTTCTACTCTATTCTATTCTTTTTATTTTATTCTTTTCTTTTCTATTATAGTCTATTCTATTCTGTTTTTTCTATTCTATTATTTTCTATTCTATTCTTTTCTTATGTATTCAAATCTCTTCTATTTGAAATTTGAATGTCAGAAGATGGTTATATTCTTTCTATGTTATTATCTATTCTATTAGTTTCTATTATATTCTAGTCTATTCTGTTCTTTTATTTTCTATTCTATATTGTTTTGTTTTACTCTATTATATTCTATTATTTTAATGTCTTATATTCTTTTCTATTCTATTTTTTTCTATTATATGCCTTTATTTTCTATTCTATTTTATTCTCTTTGGAAATTTAAAAACTATTTGAATTCAAAAACTATTCAAATTCAAAAACGATTTGAATTCGAAAACTTTTCAAATTCAAAAACTTATCGAATTCGACAACTATTCGTATTCTAAAACGATTCAAATTCGAATTTCGTGATTTTTTTTTTACATTATTTTGGATTCATTTAAATTCGGTACTATTGTAATTCGGAAATTCGGATACATTTGAATTTCCCAAAAATGAAAATTCGTCCAAATTTCAATTTGGAACTAAACGAACCGCACATGTCTAAATTCAAGTGCATCTATTTCAGAATGGGCAAGGTTAGGGTAAAAAGAACATGAGTGTGGTGGGGTGGGGGGGGGGGTGCGGGAAGCAGGCAGAGGAGGATGAGGTTAAGAGTTAAAAGGTGGGAGGGGGCAAAAGTGGGTGAAAGCAGGGGAGGTATGGAGGTATGAATTGAGAGTGAGTGGGGGAGCATGCACAAGTTTGGTGAGAGAGGAGATACAGACATGGGAGTGAAGAGGGTGGCCTAGCCATGTCCGGGGACAAGGGAAGAAGATCAAGCATTAATCACCATAGAGGTTCGGAGGGGGTGACTGAGCAGGGGGTTGCACAATCAATTTTTACAGTATAATTAGTCAATGAAACTGAAGAGGTGTGGAGTTGGAAGAGGAAGGAGAAAGGGACAGAGGCAGAATTCCCCAGTGGCAAAACAAAACCCTGACTAATGCATCATGCAGAATGAGAAAGTTAAAAGGATACTGTGAAAATCAAACTGTAACTTATCAGTTTTATTATTAAGGCTATAAAGTAAAATAGTGCTGGAAACGCAATAGACTTCAAATCATATAAAAAGTTCATCAATAACTTGTATGGGTGTTCATTTTCTTCATCATTTCCATTTCAGCTTCCAGGTATGATTTACGGATGAGTCTTGACAGCAACGAACTGTTGGTTAACTTTGAAAATGGCACAGTTATAAACATCACCAGTCTAACACCACAGCCATCTGGATCTGTAGAACATTTCAATTTCACCCCAGAAAGTCTCACTATAAAAAATGGAACTGTACTTTTTTTCAGCATGGTTGCCATAGACAAAGCAAATCTAAAATCAGAACCATCTAACTTGGCAAGGGCAATCATGTTCATACCACCTCCACCACAACCAAAGCCTAGTCCAAAGCCTAGTCCAAAGCCTAGTCCAACAACAAGACCAGGTAATTCAGCCATGGGGGTAACTGGAACATTAAGCATCATCATCCTCACTCTTGTGACAGCACTCACTGGCTTTCATATCTGAGTCACAGTTGAAGACTTTATGTTATGTTATTTGTCTGGAAAACTAATGAACAAGTATTGCATTCTGCTGACGTTAACGAGCAGAGAAAACTAAAGAAGCTGTTTTAGCAAATTTACAAAGGACATGTGAGATGAGAACTGTTTGAGAATTGCTGAAACATTAGGCTTAAAATCCCCTAAAATTTATTACTGCGCAACAAACGCTTGTGCTATGAGCAGTGATACACTCAAGCATTAACATGTTGTAGCGTGTGCATATATGACAAGCTTTGGATGGGATTTGGAGGTCTAATTCAACTGACCTGAATAAAAAATGTGGCTCTATAGGGCAAAATACTCTCCCCCCACTCCCCCAACATGTTTTAAACCAACATAGTCATTTCTTTGGAAAATTGCGGTTCTTAAGATAAATGGCATTTTTTGAACTTCAGTGCACAAGAAAGTTCATAAGTGTCAATCAGCCCCAATTGTAATTGAAGTGTGGAGACCTAGACATGCTACACAGCAAGTAAAAAAAAAAAAAAAAAAAAAAGCTAACAAGTAAAAAAAAAAAAGCACAAGGTGAAACAAATCAAGGCCATGCAATTGGTGGCAATTCATCTCAGGTGTATGTATAGCAATGTATGTGTTTCAAAACCAAGGTAAAACATTGGTAACGGAACACCAACTTAAAGAAAATATGAAGAAACAATGGTTCAAGAAATTTTAAGCAGTGAACAAGTTCACCATCCCTCCGCATTTTGAAGTTTCCATTGCTATCAGTTTAATCTGATGTGTATACCAGTGTTTCTTAACTCCAGTCCTCAAGGCGCCCCATCAGGTCATGTTTTCAGAAATTTCCATCAGATGAAACGGCTGCGGTAATTACTAAGGCAGTGAAAGTGATCTAATCACTTGTGCAATCACTTCAGGAAGGCCTGAAAACATGACCTGTTGGGGTGCCTTGAGGACTGGAGTTGAGAAACACTGGTGTACACTATGAAGATTACCTGTTATGGCATCCGGGAAAAAAAAACCTAAAACTTGCAAGCCATCCGTTTATATTCAACTTTGCTTTTTGGCCTTGATAGCCAAATGTAACTATCTCAGATCTTTTATGACCACATTCCTGGACACTTTTAAAGTCTTTCTTCTACAATTGTAATTTTTTAACGCTATGACCTGTGAGAGAGAATAGCACATCACCCTTGATTTGTAATTTTATGGGCAGATTGGTTTGCAGTTTTTACAGCTACGTCAGTCAGGAGAGTCTTTTGAGGAGGTGTGGATGTACAAATTCTGAAAGTTTTCAATACTTCTCTTTGGACATTGTTCCATTATAAAGCAGTGATCAGCCCAATTATCTGTTGAAGCCTTTCTTAAAACGTTGTTTAGAAGATTATGTTACACTGTACACAAAACACTGGAAATTACTGTTGAATCTGGATAAAGAGATATTTGGCTGGACTGTTTTAGTAATGACTACTACATAATGACTCACTCTGCCTAAAATGGATATAGTCATTGTAAAGCTGGCTATAGACATTAAAATATGAATGGCAGACCAGTTTCCTGTACAAACACAAGCAATTGGCAAAGTCAAGCATTTATTTTTGTGCCGATAGAGATGGCATGGAAGGTGCATAAAGCCACATCTAGCTTTTTATCCTAGGAAACAGTAGTTTTATGTTCACTGCCCAACCCATCAAATATTGGCCTTGATCAGCCAGTGGTGATCTCATGTCTATGGGTATCTTTACTATTGATTTAAATGTGAACATTACTATTTATCTCCTTAATATATGGTATGCTAAAAAAGCTAACCCATATTTGTGTTTGAATGTAAGCTTAGCAAAACTTTCTTATGCTCAGAGGAAATGAGCTTTTCTGGCTTGTGTGCTAGCTGCCAACGGGTATAATTTTACTGATACTGCATTTAATTTTAGAAGCCTAACAATTCATTAACACTTTTTTAGGCTATACTGTCATTTTGATTACGGTGGGGAACAATGTTAGTGCCATGCATATAAATATGGCCCTAATTTATTCTATTGGTTGGTAAAAGTATTTGAGGAACAAGAAGAAGAACATTCACTAATTAAAGCTCAACTAAACCTTCATTTCATATTCATCTAAACACGGTCCAGGTGCATCACAAAAAAAGGTGTTCAATATCTTTCTGATATTTTTCTATGGAAAGCAGTCACATCTAGAGTAGAAAGTCTATCCCCTGCCAGCATACAGTAGAGTGTGGTCTTTGATCTGCGTAGAAGCAGTGGTCTCTCTGCAGAGGTTTAACATGTCCCCTGCTGAGTCAGACCTATAGCACTGCAATCAGCAAAGCTCGTGCTCCTGCTGATTGGAGAGCTCTAGCTCTGATTCAGCAGGGAATGTGTTCTTTGTACCATACTGGCAGAGGACAGGCTTTTTACACTCTGGCAGCGGCTGCTTTCCAAAGAAAATGAAATGGAAACACCTTTTTGTTGTAGGGAACATGATGTATACTTCCCCTGATTTAAAATAAAGGTTCAGTTGAGCTTTAGCTTTTTACCACCAATGATTCAATATTGCCTTGTTTCAACTGAGCGGATTGGTTCGGTTCGGTACAGTACGCTATTTTGAGTGTTTCCATTATGAAAGTGGCCCGTACAACCAAACTGAACCGCACCATTCTGGGTCCTGCTTCAGATGTGGGGCCATATAAAATGGTACGTTCGGTTAGGGCGGAGCTACAATACATTACACTGATTGGCGGATGTGTGACTCCATGCTAGGCATTTTTTCTAAACCCATGTATGGCCCCTGGCGGTCCGACTTGCAGTGGAAACGCTCACCTGAATAGGCCGAACCATTCTAGGCCTTCCAAACTGTACCAATCCGAACCAATCCGCTCAGTGGAAACGAGGCATAACTTTCATACGCCAGTCTACTACAAGCATACCTGCCAAATGGGTTTCAAACCTTTTCAAAAGTGGCTTTTTTCCAGATATGGGCAACTTTGAAAGATCTACACCTGAAGGTACAGATCTTGATATGGTTTTAAGGAGAAGTAAGCTTTTTTTGGCCCTACTTCTATGGATCACAGGAGTGACGTTCATTCTGCACTCCTGTGACCCGTTTTCAACTGACAGCGGGTTAAAGCCTACTGTCGGCTGAAATCACTCAGCTGGTCCAGGCTCTGGATCGATATGGAATTTACAGTCAGGACCCACCCAGATGCCTGGACTGGCAGCTGGCTCAGCCTCTCAGCGAGCTGCTGAGAGCCTAAGCCAGCCACTCCTGCCCCTTCCACAGCCCAGCGCTCCAGTGAGCACTGGAGGTGCAGAGCTCACTAAAGACTGAGAGCCGATCAGTGGCCATTGATCGCTCAGTTCTCATTCACAGCGAGGGAAAGATGCAGCATCGACCAAGGTATGTATAATTTTTTTATGAACCTATTCTTCTCTTTTAGTATATCCTCACTTTGGTTGCATACAGTATGTTGCATAATCAATGTTGGTTGCATATTTTCTAATTTAACATTTTAAACTGATTCAAATGTATAGTGTAGACCAGTGGTTATCAACCTCAGTCCTCAAGTACCCCCAACAGGCCATGTTTGCAGGTTTTCCTTTATCTTGCACAGGTGCTTTAAGGCTCGAGTCACACCTAAACCGGCCGCGGATCGCACAGCAATGCTGTCCGTCCCTGTTCTTCGTTTCAAGGATGAATCAAGCAGAATCTTTGCCTGAATTTGGCCCTGAAACGGAGGCAAAGACGCACAGCGTTTCTGAGCAGTGCGCTTCGCAGCCGCCCGGAGACATGTGAACCGGCTCCATAGAGTCAGTCACATTCTCCTGCTATGCGACTTGGATGCGGGGAAACCCACATCCAATTCGCATAGGTGTGAACCCAGCCTTAATCAGAGTCGGTGGCTTGGTATTTTGGACGGTTATTTTATCTAAGAGAAATTCCCAAAACATGGCCTGTTGGGTGTGCTTGAGGACTGAGGTTGAGAATCACTGGTGTAGACTACCACAAATCCTCATTGTAATTGCTACTGCCCCTAAAAGTTGCATAGGTACTGCTACTTAAGGTGTAATACAGGTGACAGTAAGCAGACAGATTATACAAAAATAACATTAAGCCAAGGTTCCCACTATGCTGCTTTTCCGGTGGCCACATATGCACGGGCACAGCAGTCTTTTCCAAAATTGCAGCTGCAGTGCTATGCAATCCCTTAGCACAGGTAACCACTCGTTTCCAATGCTTGGGGTGCCATTAAGAATTAATAACAGTAGAGTGTTTTTGCGGCAGGTTTGGGAAAGTGTGTGATTTACATGTAGTCCCACACCTACAGAAGCGTGAACCTAGCCTAGACTCAATTCACATCTGTTACATGCATATTAGGTGCGCTACCATTGAACTCTATATAACTTTTTGTTGAAAGCTTATAAAAGATGCAGCAAGCAGGACTTTTTTATTTTATTGCACTGCACCTAAAATGTTCAGGTGTGAAAGTGATATGAAAGGTTAAAAAATGTATATTTTTATATCAGATGTTTGTATAGTTTTGTCACTTTTCTTTATTCTTTGTTTTATGCTAAATCGTTGATCCAAATGTTTAAAATAAAACTGAAACTTTTAGTAAAACTGTGTAAGATTGTTTTATTTCCTTAGTGCATATAATATAAAGTAAAACCTTGGATTGGAAGTAACTTGGTTTGAGAGCGTTTTGCAAGACAAGGAAAAATTTTTAAATAAATTTTGACTTGATATACAAGCGATGTCTTGATATACAAGTAGTGTCATGTCACAACTGAGTATAAAAGAGAAGAGAGGTGCCCCTAAGTGTAGCAATATGGTTACATTTAATGAAGGTACAACATTTTAGCAAGTCACATGGTTGATTTAAAGAGGCACATCTAAGTATGCAGGCATCCGGGGTAAAGCTGTCCACATAGACCATCCTCCGCACCGCCATTGACGTCATCCCTTCCACGCTGCTCTCCACGAGCAGTTCAAGCCTTGCTTTCAGATCGCTCTACTGCAGGGTAGTCTTCCTGGTCACGATTGCAGACTGACAGCTGTAAGAGCTGTCGGTGCACAGGATGGTCTATGTGGACAGCAATACCCCGGGTGTCTGCATACTTAGATGTGCCTCTTTTAATCAACAATGTGAGTTGCTAAATGTTGTACCTTCATTAAATGTAACCATATTGCTACACTTAGAGGCACCTCTCTTCTCTTTTATAATCTGTAGCTCCTGCTGGATTTTGCTTCTAATCCCCTTGAGGAGGCTTCCATTTGTGAATGGACATTTTATGGTTACACAACCTATCACATTTCTATAATCTTTTTATACGGACTATAAACTCAAGGATTTATGAATACATGGTTGTGGAATGGATCATCTGAGTTTCCATTATTTCTTATGGGGAAATTTGCTTTGATATACAAGTGCTTTGGATTATAAGCATGTTTCTGGAACAAATTATGCTCGCAATCCAAGGTTTTACTGTATATGGAAGAGATAATAGTGATACTAGTCAACATGAGCAGCTGCTCTGTTTTCTGATAGCAAAATGCAACATTTCTGAACTCAACTGCAGTTCTGGTTTGTCCAATATTAGAGCAAGACATGCTTCTACAGCAGAGTGCCCCATTTCTCGTAAACCAGAAGCGATGACATGACATCACTTCCGGGTTTACTCGGAAACCATCGCCGCAAGTTTTTAAAAATCGAAAGCATTCAAAAACATAGATCTTGGTCTTTTGAAAGCTTTTAGGGGAAAGGAGGGATTTGGGGTCTTATAGACCCCAGATCCCTCCATAAAGAGTACCTGTCACATGCCTATTGCTGTCACAAGGATATTTACATTCCTCGTGACAGCAATAAAAGTGAAAAAAATAAATAAATAAAGTAACAGTATAAAAAATAAATAAAATTAAAAAAAAAAAAAATACACATGATGTATCACCGTGAACATCAGACCATGGCCAGTAATTCTATATATGGTACTTGGATGAATCATGTCTCAGGGTCTGATGAGAAAGCTGCAGATTTTCACTGTGAACGGCTGTAGCTTCCCCATCAGACCCTGAGACAAAAACAGTATACCGTGGCTGGGGTGGGACAAATTTAGATGGGGGCGCTCGATTTTAGTCACGCCTAGGGCAGCACAAAACCAAAATACACCACTGCATACATGGATCGAAATTCAGCCAGCCCTTGCTGAACCAAATTTTGATCCACGTATGGCCAGCTTTAGTCTCATTGGCAGGAGCCCTATAGCATGCAGCTTCCTCTCCTCTTCCTCCCCCCCCCGCTCCATCTTTTCCCTCTCCTACTCCCTTCTTCCCCCTTTCCTTCTCCACTGCTTTTTCTTTTCCACCTTGCTCTTTCAGTGTAGTGTATCACTATAATCCCTAAATTGGTAATAGTGGGACAATTGGTGCATATTCAGAATCAGAAGGGTTTTTTCTCTGAGTTTAGATCAGTACAGGTTTTGCATTGGAATTGTCCTGGGCCTATTCACACCACAAGCAGTCCAGTGTGTTTTTTTTTTTTTTGCATAAAAAACGCATGGAAAAACCATGGTTGTCCTATTTGTCTACAGGTTTTGACAGTTAACGGATCCTGAGAGGGATCCCTAGGGGTGCCCTCAACTCCAACTCTTCCCTTACCCTTTTCTCTCTTCTTAATTTTCCTCTTTATTATTCTTACCTTTTTCTTTTTCCTTCCCTCCTTCTCTAATCTACTTTTGAAGGACTTTCTGCCCTAGTTTGTTGTCCTAGTGACAGATGTGAAAAATCTGGAATGTTAGTTATAAAGGGGAGGGGGTGTGGGGCGGGGGCCTTCCCGTCCACAGTAAAGACCCCAATTGGGGTGGGTGGTTGGGTCCCAGCGGCGCGCCTCCTCTCCACACAATACAGAGAGGTGTGAAATTAACGTTAGAAATGATAAATAAATAAAGCAAGTCAAATATATATACAAATGTATGATGCTCTGTACTCAGCCTAGATACATATGTAAATAGAAGATGTCTAACCGACCATGCACAGATGGATAGACGCATCCACCTCATATAGTGAGAGAAAATAAGGATGACATGGTATGTTTATAGGTATCCTGCAGGCCATATTGGCTGAGATATGTCCCCTCCCCCCCCCATTCTTTTCCTTTTCTACCTTTTATACTCAAAGTATATGTGTTGTGTATTTTGTATATGTTATTTTTTCAATAAAAATCATTGAAAGAAAACGCATGGAAAGTAGGTTATATGGTTTTCAATGGCAAAGTTCACACCAGTGCTTGCAGTTCCAGTACACACCTAAATGCATCAATAATGCACTGGAACATACATGTCCTTATTTAAGGGTAAGAAAAAAGTGGGGAGAAAAAAATGAACTGCACTGCATCAAAAACACACCAAAAAGACATCAAAAATGCATCAAAAACGTGCATACAGAAAAGCATCTGGAACGCATCCGCGTTCTATGGTGTGGACTGGCCCTTAGACTTCTCCTGGTAACACTTCTGTATCATTCATTTAGACTGTCCCCACAGTAGTGGATGAAAACATTATGTTACCTCTGGCTTACTTCTTTTACAACCTGTTCCTTTTTGAGTTGTTTGATTTATGCATCTTTAGCCCTGCCAGCTTTGTGAGAGAGCCCTGAACTGGGTGATAGTGATAGTTCTTAAGCACTGAAACTTAAAAACAGATGCACAGTTAATATCTTAAAGCAGTAGTAAACCGCAAAAAAAAAAAAAATTCTCCTGCAAAATAATAACATCACATACTAGCACATTATGAAAGACTTAGCTTAGAGTGAAGCCCTCCAGCGGCACACTGTCACCGTTGATAGGGCTTCCATCTTCACCCGGTCTTCTATCCGGGCTGGTGGGCTTCAGCAGTCTGACTGGCTGAGCCACGATGACGTCACTCCTGACGTCACCGGCTGCTAGTATAGTAAATATCTCCTAAACTGTGCATAATTAGGAGACATTTATTGTACCCACAGGTTAGCCTTATTTTAGGCTTACCTGTAACCAATTAGGGCCACTGGTGAAAAGTAAAGATGAGGTGTATGCACTGATGAAAAATCTGGTGACACCAGCAAGTATAATAAAAGCAGCAGTAAGTTTATTCAAAGACTGTTCTAATCACAAGCAATAAATCAATGGCAGCAGTTGATAGCAGTTCACTCATAAACCACATTGGATAACAAAGCAAACAAAGACTCACTAAGTAAACATCTTCCTGCATGATGCCGGCTTTACCTCTGCAGGGCTGGGTTGTGCGGTGGTGTGTGCCGCTGTGCTCACCATGGATGACTGCGTCCCGGTGGGGAGAAAGCCCCAATGGAAGGGGAAGAAAGCCCCTTATTATTTATTTACTTTTCTCGTTTTATACTTTAAAATCCCTTTTTTCATATATATGTAGCGCTGGTATTTTTGCCCTATAATGCCATGTAATGTTAAACAATGAACAATATTGTGAATTGGTATTTGGCTCTCTCTAGCTGTATAAATGTGAAAGAGACTTTGCTTAGTTTCACACACGGAAATTGACAGAGCCTGACAGGAAGTGACTTAATGTTTACCTTGTGAAAGGTTTCACCTACCCCCAATGCTCACTGACCTACCCATGAACACTGAGTAACTGAACTGCATGCTGGGTAGGATATAAAAGCCCCAGCGCGGCCATTTTCTTTCTCTTCTGGACGCGTGGCCTGCCTGTGAGGATCTGTGAGGAGGTGGTCCAGAGAGAGCGCGGCCTACATTTTGCGGAGTGGAACAACCAGCGACTCTGCCTTACACCTGTGTGCTGGAGAAACAGTGTGACCGGATCGGGAAGGATCCACAGACACCTGACGGAGCCATTTGAAGATCCCGGTCATCTTGCGGATTGGTGCAGTGTGGCAGAGCTGACTGACGGCAGCACTGAGACCAGCGGAATGGAGGATCCATTTATCCAGGCCTGGTGTGGTGAGAGGGCAGACGCCCACAGTTCTTTAATGCACTTTACACACTTAGACTTATACCACAGTGTTTGCTGAGACCTGTAGTTCCGCATAGGGGTCTCATTCAAGCAGACTGAGTTTAAGCAGGCCTCAAGCCTAAACTTGCAGAGAACTGATACTGTGCGGTGCAGAGACAACTGTACTGGAGGCAGTTACAAAGTGTTATACAGCAAGAACGGTTTCAATTATTATTCTACACTATTGCTTTGCTTGTTAAACCCTTAGATTACAATCACTGCAGTATAATAGATAGCAGAAGACAGAAGATCAAAGACTACATCTTTCATTGTAAGGCCTTGCGTTCAGTCACAGTAACAAAGGACTGCATCATAAAGCAGGGGGAGCTCCCTAGCAATTGTATGATGCTGTGTTGATAACTTTGCATTTGATGGGCACAGTGGCAGCATTTGATGGGCATAGTGGCTGCATCTGATGGGCACAAGTAGCTGCATTTGACAGACACAGTGGCTGCATTTGACGGGCACAGTGGCTGCATTTGACGGGCACAAGTGGCTGCATTTGATGGGCAAGGTGGCTGCATTTGATGTGGCTCAAGTGGTTGCATTTGACGGTCACAGTGGCGGCATTTGATGGGCACAGTGGCTGTATGAGATGGGCACAAGTGGCTGCATTTAATGGGCACAGTGGCAGCATTTGACAGGCACAGTGGTGGAATTTGATGGGCATAGTGGCTGCATTTGATGGGCACAGTGGCGGCATTTGTCCGGGCACAGTGGTGCCATTTAACGGGCACAGTGGCTGCATTTGACGGGCACAGTGGTGGCATTTGACAGACACAGTGGCAGAATTTGATGGGTACAAGTAGCTGCATATGATGGGGCACAAGTGGCTACATTTGATGGGGCACAAGTGGCTGCATATGATGGGCACAAGTGGCTGCATTTGACGGGCAAAGTGGCTGCATTTAATGGGCACAGTGGCTGCATTTGACAGGCACAGTGGTGGCATTTGACGGGCACATTGGCTGCATTTGATGGGCACAGTGGCTGCATTTGATGGGCATAACTGGCTGCATATGATAGGGTACAAGTGGCTGCATTTGACGGGCACAGTGGCGGCATTTGACAGGCACAGTGGTGGCATTTGACGAGCACAGTGGCTGCATTTGACAGGCACAGTGGTGGCATTTGACGGGCACAGTGGCTGCATTTGATGGGCACAGTGGCTGCCTTTGACAGGCACAGTGGTGGCATTTGATGGGCATAGTGGCTGCATTTGACAGGCACAGTGGCAGCATTTGACGGGCACAGTGGTGGCATTTTACGGGCACAGTGGCTGCATTTGACAGGCACAGTGCTGGCAGTTGACGGGCACAGTGGTGGCATTTGATGGGCACAGTGACTGCATTTGATGGTACAGTGGCTGCATATGAAGGGCACAGTGGCTGCATTTGACGGACACAGTGGCTGCATGTGACGGGCATAGTGGCTGCATTTGATGGGCACAAGTGGCTGCATTTGATGGGCACAAGTGGCTGCATTTGATTGGCACAAGTGGCTGCATATGATGGGGCACAAGTGGCTGTATTTGACGGGCACAGTGGCGGCATTTGATGGGCAGAGTGGCTGTATTTGATGGGCACATGTGGCTGCATTTGATGGGGCACAAGTGGCTGCATTTGATGGGCACAAGTGGCTGCATTTTATGGGCACAAGTGGCTACATATAATGGGCACAAGTGGCTGCATTTGATGGGGCACAAGTGGCTGCATATGAGGGGCACAGTGGCTGCATTTGACAGGCACAGTGGTGGCATTTGACGGGCAGAGTGGCTGCATTTGACGGGCACAGTGGCTGCATATGACGGGCACAGTGGCTGCATTTGACGGGCACAGTGGCGGCTTTTGATGGGCACATCGGCTGCATTTTACTGGCACAGTTGCAGCATTTGATGGGCACAGTGGTGGCATTTGATGGGCACAGTTGCTGCATATGACAGGCACGACACGACAGCCATGACAGTTCATGCAAAATTATCCAAAGAGACAAATATGACATTTTTTTTGGTATTGTAGTTTAATCAGTACACTATTCGTCCAAAAAAAATCAAAAGACCAAGACCATGGTAGGAAGCAAGAGAATACATCACAATACAATATAACACATTACATCTCTTCCAAAGTTGTATTCTGTCGTAAGAGAATTTATCTAACTTTAGTAATTCCTTCATTTTCGATATGAGACAAGCATGCAAAAAAAAAAAAAAAAGGGATGATCAATCGTCCGTTATTCTCATCGTGTGTACGAGGCTTTAGTTGTTCTGAAATGTTAATCTTTAGCTAACACGTTGTGAAATTTTTCTTCATTACTGTTTGACTTCACCAATGCCTCGTTTTGGAATTTCCCACATCTGAATCACACGGTCTCCTGCTTTCACTTCTGCCTTCCTGTGAATGGGTACATCCTGCTTTTTTTTCCTTTATTACAATAACTAAACTAAACTAAATGTTTTCAGTAATGCCACATACACACGATCGGAATTTTTGTTGGAAAAGCCTTGGATGGTTTTTCTGACGGAATTCCGCTCAAGCTTGTCTTGCATACACACGGTCACACCAAATTTCAACCGTCAAGAATGCGGTGACGTACAACACGTACAACGGGACTAGAAGACGGAAATTCAATACCCAGTGTGCCACCCTTTGGGCTCCTTCTGCTAATCTCGTGTTTATCTCGTGTTAGTAGAAGTTTGGTGAGAGACGATTCGCGCTTTTCAGCTTTGTGCTTTTCAGTCCGTTACTGCTCTTCAGTTTGTGCTTGTCGGTTTCTATCTGGTTTTTAGTGCGTGTAGTCAGTTCGTATCTGTTGTTCAGTGCGTTCTTGTCTGCTTGTTTCTGATTTTCAGCTCGCTCTTCTCAGGTCTTGCTGTTTTTCAGTGCGTTCTGTTAGTTTGTTCTGACCAGACGATCGTTTTGAAGCCATGTTGCGGTTACGTACTCGTCGTAGAGTTCGTGCTATGCGGGGGCTTGGTGTTGGGGTTCTTGGTTTGACCCAAGCCCAGTCCATGAACAGGGTGGGGACGAGTTCATGGACCAATAATTGGTTACTCCAGCGTGACCAATTCTCTCATATGCCTTTGCTGCGGGAGATCCAGGAGAATAATCCTGATGATTTCAGGAATTTTCTCCGGATGACGGACCCCGTTTTTCACCGTCTGTTGGCTTTGCTGACCCCTTATATTACAAAGCAGGACACCTGCATGCGGCAAGCCCGAGCAGAGGCTAGTCGCCACGTTGCATTACTTGACGACAGGGAAAAGTCTACAGGACCTCAAGTTCTCTACAGGCATCTCCCCTCAGGCGCTGGAGATCATTATTCCAGAGACCTGTTCTGCCATCATACAGGTCCTGCAGAAGGACTATATTAGGGTAAGTTTTCTCCTTTAACATCATATTCTATGTATTTAATGTTTGCTAATGTTTTGTATTTCTTTCATAATTCCCTAATTACCATGATTGTAATATGCTGTGAATGTCCTCTTTATCCTCATGCATGCTTTAAGCTTTTAATGCTCCTTTTTTTGGCCTACATGCATATTTGCCTTCACTAACCTCCCCAGCATGCTATCCTGGGCCCATACACACCTAGCCTAGTCACTTAACAATGTATTTTGTCAGCTCCATTGTAGGGCTGTACCCTGAACACCCCCTAAAATGTGTCCAAATGTTATTGTTGTCCTTAAATTCAGGCAGAGTGCCAGGGGCTTTTTTGGGGGGTCCCAAACTCATTTATAACCCCCCCCCCCTAAATTTTTTCCAATGGCCCATCAGAGGGGGTGAGGAATCTGATAAGTGGACCTTATATTTTTGTCTTTAAATACTCCTTAAAATAAATGTTATACTGATGTTGGCCAAGAATGTTTGTGTCTAATCTGCTTGCAATGTTATGTGCAAAATTACTAATTTTTTTTTTCTTTTTTGACGCCACAGTTTCCTTCAACACTGATTTACTGCTTGTGTTTCTTTTAGCTGTCTCCTAGGTTCTCCTAGTGCACTTGCAGTGCCAAGTGGTTTTTCCAATATTAAATAACACCCATTGTCACTGTAAACACCAACTTAATACAAAAACTGGTATTGAGTAGGGATGATCTTTATGTTCGGGTTAAACATGAGTTCGACTTGAACTTTGGCTGTTCGCCCAATAACAAACAATTTGGGGTGTTTGCGGCAAAATCGAAAGCTTTAAAGGTCTATGGGAGAAATCAAAAGGGCTAATTTTAAAGGTTAATATGCAAGTTATTGTCATAAAAAGTGTTTGGGGACCTGAGTCCTGCCCCAGGGGACATGTATCAATGCAAAAAGAAGTTTTAAAAATGGCCGTTTTTTCAAGAGCAGTGATTTTAATAATGTTTAAAGTGAAACAATAAAAGTGAAATATTCCTTTAAATTTCATACCTGGGTGGTGTCTATAGTATGCCTGTAAAGTGGCACATGTTTCCCGTGTTTAGTCGAGCGCAAAATGACATTTCTAAAAAAAGTCATTTAAAAATACTTGCGGCTATTAATGAATTGTCGGTCCTGGCAATACACATAAAAGTCATTGAAAAAAACGGCATGGGATTCCCCCACAGTCCATTACCAGGCCCTTTGGGTCTGGTATGATTATTAATTTCAAATCATTTTATTGGTGTTTTAACATAACACACATGAGAATGCATACATTTCTGAAGAATGAGGTAACGTAACATAAAATGTGTTATACGCATATGAACAATAATTACAATCTAAAACAAATGAATAGATGCAAAACTGTCATAACCTAATTAGCTCTCGGCTGCTATATAAATGTCCTATTGTGTCCTATAGTTAACCGAGACTCAGTAAAGTATTGAACTGTTCTGTGAAGCACAGAGTGAAAGGTAAAAATATGTGACATAACTATTCAATAAAAGATTATCTATGTAAATTCCTAAAGATTCTCGTGAACAGAGTACAAACAGTCCTGAATGTTAGAGAACTAATCCAGGTCTCCTGGGTCACAGGAATACCTTATGAGGATATACTAACAGGTGAATATCCTTTAGTGAAGTCCCTCAGGAGTCTCAAGATACCGCAATGTAAGCGTAGATCATTTGATCTGCATGTACTGATTAGAGATGTCCGGGGGACCCCCCCAACACAGGTGGACAGGCAGAAGTAGGGATTCGCTCCCGGAGGATGGACGTCGGATGGCCCCGGGAGCCCTTACACACACCCCCCATTGGGATCTTCCTGTAGGTGTGGTCAGGCTCTGCCCCGTTCCAGCCGACTCCCCAGGAACGTTATAAATTGGCTGAAGGGCTAACAGAATGGAGCCCCCCACTTCAAGTTCAGAGGTGCCTGTTTATCCTCCAGTGAGGGGGAGAAAGGGTCCCACGGACACTCTGAGTAACAAACTCCCGAGAGCTCTCCTCAGTGTTCAAATAAATCATATTATACCTGAGAAATAGCAGGGCCTGATCAATCTCGAGAAGGGAAGACAGAAAATGTGTGAAAAGGGAAAAGAAAGGAAGGAGAAGGTGGAGTGAGGTTTATTTAATAGCAGAGGCTATACTTGCATCAGGTTCAATACCCGGTATGAGAGATATGTTGCAAAACGCGGCCCAAGATTCCCAGATGGTATTAAATTTCTCAATTTTGTCATTGAGCTTCGCGACTATTTGTTCCTGGGACATGATCCAGAACACTTTCCTCTTGCAAGCCTGGAAGGAGACCGTGGTTCTCTTCCAGGCTTTTGCTATGGTGATTTTCGCACCCAATAAAACGAAGTAGGATAGTACCCGTAAGTGCTTAGGTGTATTGGGTTTATCATGATTAAATAAGGCAATATGTGGATTGGGGGCAACCGAGACCTTAATCAGTTTACTAATTGTACGAAAGGTTATCTTCCAGAAAGTTCTGATGCGGGGACAAGTCCACCAAATGTGTAGCATGGAGCCCTCTAGGCCGCAGCCTCGAAAGCATAGAGGAGAGGTACCAGGGTATATTAATGCTAGTTTGGATGGAACATAATACCATCTGGTCAGAACCTTTAGACTGGCCTCTATGAGGGAAATGTTACAAATACCTTTGTAGGAGCGTGTCCAGGATTTGAACCAAGCTGTCGTCTGCCAAACTTTGCCTGTATCCTCCTCCCAGGTCTCTGCTCAGGACGGTTTATCCATATTTGACTGTAGCGCATTATAAATCAAGGAGATTCCCTCTTTTGTTCCGTAAGGTTCGAGCACCAATGTTCATATGGGGTTATTGAGGGAGGTTCCGGTTTGTTAGTCCAGATAGAGTGTAAGAAGTGGGAGATTTGTGTAAAAAGGGAACTGTTCTGTGTCCGGCATTTCTAGTTTACGCTTGAAAAAAGACATGGTAAGGGGGCCGGCTGGGGATAGTAAATGTCCAATCCGGTAAAGGCCCTTGTCAGTCCACCATCGGAATGCTCGGATATTTACTCCCTGTGGAAATTTAGTGTTGTGAAATATATGGGATAAAGGCTTGAGCTGCGATGTAAGGGAGGGGTGTTGAAGTAGTTTAGTGCATGTTGCTATTGAGTGAGAAAGTGTGGGGGCCATTATAGCAGGTCTAAGTGTAGAATCACACCACAGGAGGAAATCAATGGTGTTGTGGGGTGTAGCTCTTCTTTCCATTGAGAGCCACTTGGGTTTTGGGTCCTTAGAAAAAACTATAGAGATTTGCGACAATTGTGCCGTTTGAAAGTAGTTCCATAGGTCCGGGAGGCCTAAGCCTCCTTGTGTCTTAAGGCGATACAGTATTTTGGATGGAAATCTATAACCCTTATTGCCCCAGGCAAAGCGAGTAATCTCCGATTGAAACTTGCGAATAGCATTCCTTGGAAGCGGGATTGGTAGAGAGCGGAATAGATATAAGAGACGGGGAAGGAGAGTCATCTTTACAGCGTGTATTCTTCCCAGCCAGGACAGGCCACACCTCGACCACTTTTGTAGTTCCCCCTACACCTATTGAACATGGTGGGGTAATTAGCTTTAAAGAGGTTATTTACATCTGGGGTTAAATTATTCCCCAGATAAGGGATGGTCATGGGGGCCCAGGAGAATTCAAAGTTATGAGTTAGTTGTGTCACTATGTCGGGAGTAACAGTAACAGTTACAGTAACAGTAACAGTATTTAAAGCTATGGATTTGGACATATTAACTTTGTAGCCGGAGATTTTGCTAAATGAGTTTAGGACCCCGTAAATGTTTGGGGTGGTTATTAGAGGGGAGGTAATATATAGCAAGAGATCATCCGCATAAAGTGCGCATTTGTGCTCCTGGTCTCCGCATGTCACCCCCTTGATATCAGGGTTTGTTCTAATTGCTATGGCCAATGATTCAATGGCCATTGCAAAGAGAAGGGGTGAGAGGGGACAGCCCTGCCTAGTGCCCCTCCCAATTGGGAAGGAGGTCGAATATCTTCCCATCAACCGTACTTGGGCAGAGGGGTTAGAGTACATAGAATTGATTATATTTAGGAAATGGGGGCCAAAGTTCCATCTTCTAAGGGTTTCGCAAAGGTAGTTCCATTCGATTGAATCGAACGCCTTGTGAAGGTCAATAGAAAGAATAAATCCTGATTGGGGGGTACCTCCATCCCAGCTAGATTTAAGGAGGGAGATGACATCTATTGTCCTTCTAATCTGATCTGGGCCTTGCCTCCCAGGTATGAACCCTACCTGGTCGTTATTTATGTATAAGGGGATAAAACTGGCTAGTCTATTGGCTAGGATCTTGGTCATAATCTTTATGTCGTTGTTAATTAAGGAGATAGGCCTGTAATTTCCAACTTCGCTCGGATCCTTCCCTGGCTTGGGGATCACCGAAATGTATGCTGCATTTAGGTCAGATCCCGAAGGATGACCTTCCCTAAGAAAGTTAAAAAACTTTGTGAGATGTGGGGCTAATGTTTCCCCAAATTTTTTATAATACCCGGTGGAAAACCCATCAGGTCCAGGGGAGGAGCCAAGCTTCAAGGAATTAATGGTGTCTAGAACCTCCGGGACTGAAAAGGGGCTTTCAAGTAGGTCCCTGTGCTCTAAGGATAATGAAGGCAAAGGCAGGGAGTCAAAGAAGTCTCCCCGTGATTGTCCTGAATGTTGGCTTTGCGGTCTGTAAAGTTCCGCATAAAACTCTTGGAATGCTTCCATAATCTTGGTAGGATTCTGGGTCAGGTCACCTGAGTTCAATTTAATTTAAGGAAAGCCAGTTGGCGAGGTTTAGGAGTAAGTTTTACCGCCAATTTCGCTCCTATCTTATCTTTCTGGGAGTAAAAACGCGCCCCTGTCCACCTGAGGTGCCTTTCCGCCGTTGTCATTAGGTTCAGGTTGAGAAGAGCCTGAGCTCTATCCAGCTGAGTCAGTGACTCCGCATTGGGATTGAGCTTGTGTGCTTTTGCGAGAGCACAAAAGTTCGCAGTCAATTTGATCGTATCGCTTTTGTGTTCCGCTTTCAGTGTAGCTGAATTGCATTAATTTCCCCCTGATCACCGCTTTATGAGCAGCCCAGACTGTGGACGGAGTAATGTTCGTCATGGTGTTTAGATTAAAGTATTCTTTAATAGATTTCTCTATGATGGTGGCCTGTATGGGATCGTTAAGGATGGATTCCTGAAGGCGCCAATGGTTGCGTTCTCTATGGCCTGAGGTTCTATGGGTGGACAGAGTAACCATTGAGTGGTCCGATAGCGGGGAGTCTATAATCCGTGACCGTACGATCAAAGGGATCGTAGAAGTCTGTATAAAGATGTGGTATATCCTGGCGTATTAATTATGGGGTGCTGAGAAGTGAGAATAATCCTTAGTACGAGGGTTAGTTTCCCTCCAGGCATCTACCAATCCCGTTTCATGTAGCAACTTAGCTACTTTAACGCTTTGTCTAGTAGGGCGTTTGGGTTTCGTTAGTCCATCTCCTGACTTATCCAAGGAGAAGTCAAAAGCTAAATTTGAGTCCCCCCCAAGATAGTTGTTCCCTTAAAATGTGGGCGGAGTTTGTGTAGCATGGATTCAAAAAATGCCCGTTGACCTTTATTAGGAGAGTAATATGAAACAAAGGTGTATAGCTCACCATCTATATTCCCTGATACTAGTAAATAACGTCCCAAAGGGTCTATAATCGTGTGAGGTTGATAGAGATTGATATGTTTAGCAAAACATATAGCCACCCCTTTTGTTTTGTTGGGTGCGGATGAAATAAAAAATTGGTGGAAGTTGCGATGGAGAAATGTAGGTTTGTATGATATGGGGAAATTAGTTTCCTGTATTGTGTGATAAAAAATTAAGTGTTGGATGAGCTTTGGGGAGATCAGTCATAACTTGAGTGTCGTGGGGTTTTGCTTATGAGAGAGGTCTTACCTGTATTTGTAGGAGAACTCGTCTCGACGATCACTTGGAGGAAGCTCGACTGGGGCGAAAGACCTGGGAGGAGAAGCCATAAGCGAGTGCAGAACCTGGGAGCTCTCGAGTGGGAGGAAGGAGAAAGAGAGAGGAGAGGGGTGAGAGAAAGTAATAGAGAGAGTAGACATGTTACAGAACTGCCATACATGTAACAAGAGCAGAACTTAGTAAAACAGGGGTCCCCTGACCCCTCCCCAAACCCCGGGTAGGATGAGCTGCTCATTCCTTACCCTTCACCTGAGAGGGCCGGTATCCAACCAAAGGGATAACCAGACAAGAAACCAAATGCACAATCAGTGTGCTTCGTTTCAACTAGAGATGCACTAAATCCAATACGGCCCTGCCACCTCTAAAACCGTATATCTAATGAGTTTAAAACATTCTAACATTGCTTCAAAAAAAAAAAAACATGATAGAAAAATAAGGAGAGAAATAAAACAGAGCAACCCTTTCATCTAATGGTTGTGTGTAGAATAGGATTATACTGTCCTAACTGGACCTCAGGACTCCAGCGGCATATCAGGGGTATCTAAGTGTTAGGGTCCGCCGGAGTATTCGGACCTTAAAAGGTGTTCAAAATATTAAAAATATTGAGAGTAAACTAAAGTAAGTGCAATTTTGGGATCCGCCAGTAAGGGGGGATCAACAAGCAATAGCATCTATATGGGCCTAGCAGAACTGTATGAAGTACAGATACAGCTATATATAAAATAACATATAAGAAAATAAGAGACCTCCTCCCGTCTCTGCTACAACCCTGTGAAATCTGAGATGGTAATAATGGGAGCCACTGCAAAGGAATGGGGCCCCGCTGTCATATGGCAACTTTGCAGAGGGCGTATTAAAGAGGAAGAGGAAATGTCCTGGAAGAGTCACCGTTGAACCGATAAGTCCATATGGGAGCCCCGGAACAGGTTCTGGATCCAAATGGAGGGGAGCCCATCACGGAGGAAGATTTTCTTTGGAGCATTTGGAGCTTTGTTTAAGCCAGGTGGGTTGCAGCGGACTTGCTGGTGGCGGCCTTTTTGTAGATGATGAGGAGCTCCTGCTGTTCTGTGAGGAAGAAGGGTCCTGGGGGATCAAACCCAACTGCAGTAGCAGACGTTCCCCTTCGGCGAATGAGGAAAAGCCGTAATTTTTGTTCCTATAGGAAAAGTTTAATCGAAGGGGGAAGGACCAACGATATGTGATCTCTTTGTCAAGCAGTGGTTGGAGTAATGGTTTGAGAGAGCGCCTTTTTTGCACAGTATATGGTGACAAGTCTGCAAAAATTTGGATCCTGTGTCCCATCAATTTGAGATTTTCAGAGCCCCTAGATCTTCTCATCACCTCTTCCTTAATGGAATAGAAATGGGGTTTCACAATGATGTCTCTGCGGAGGCCATCTGAACGGGGGGGGGGGGGGGTGTAAGGCTCTGTGGGCTCTGTCCTGCTCCAGTTGTTGCTCCGTGATATCCGGTATGAGGTTCCGCAAAAGGGTCTTTACTGCAGCATGAACATCTTTTTCTGATTTAGGGAGACCTCGAACGTGAAAGTTATAGCGTCTCGATCTGTCATCGATTTTGGCGAATGCTGTTTCCAGCTGGTCTTGCAGATCTTGTGTCCTTACTGTATTTTGATTAATGCGAAAAACTGCTTGGTTAGCTTTCTTCTCAATTATGTCCATCCTCATGCCTATTTGCTGCAAGTCAGTGTGGATGGATGAGGTAATGTGTGCTGCATTTTGGGCCAGGCTTTTTGATAGGAGCTGGGATAATGCCTCCATCATGGAGGGGAAGTCTGATGGTACAGGGACTTCAGAGTGGGCTTCTGGAACTGATAACAACATTCCTGTATGAGGGTCTAGCATTGGTGTTGAGGGAAGGCCCAGACCCATCCTGCCCAGGAGGGACTCCATGGAAGCGGGGGATGCAGCCAGGGGCAAGGGTGGAAAGTCCTCACCTGGGGACTGTGGTGGCTGTGGATGCTGAGAGTCCTGTTCCCCCCTCGAGAGCTCCATCTCCTCCTGTATGTGTGGGCCTCGTGGAGCCCCCGCCATTTTGGCGTAGCTGAGCGAAGGGCCCACGGCGGTCATCTGGCTCGCCAGGTTCCGACGGACGTTCGCCGTTTTCGGGGCTATGTTCTTGGGGGTTTCCCCCGCTCGTGCGGTCCGGTTTGGTGCTCGGTGGGTTGCTCCGAACGCTCCGGTGGCTATCGCAGGGCCGTCGTGGAGCAAAGCACTAACAGCCTGCGGCCATCTTAGTTGCTGCCGCGCATGCGCTTCTGGTATGAATATTAAGGGGAACCCCGAACCAAAATTTTAAAAAAAATTGCGTGGGGGTCCCCCCAAATTCCATTTCAGGCCCTTCAGGTCTGGTATAGATATTAAGGGGAACCCCACGCCATTTTTTAAAAAATTTTGGCATGGGGTTATCCTTAATATCTATACCAGACCTGAAGGGCCTGATATGGAATTTGGGGGGACCCCTCAGGTCTGGTATGGATTTTAAGGGGAACCCCATGCCAAATTTAAAAAAATGGCGTGGGGGTCCCCCCAAAAATCCATACCAGACCCTTATCCGAGCACGCAACCTGGCAGGCCGCAAAAATAGAGGGGGGGATGAGAGAGCGCCCCCCTCCTGAACCGTACCAGGCCATATGCCCGCAACATGGGGAGGATGTCCCCATGTTGATGGGGACAAGGGCCCCCTCCCCACAACCCTTGCCCCGTGGTTGTGGGGTTATGCGGGCGGGGGGGCTTATTGTATGCATTGGTAATGGGGTACACATATACCCCTACCATTTCACAAAAAAAGTGTCAAAAATGTTAAAAAAGGCAATAGCCAGTTTTTGACAATTCTTTTATTAATGTCTTCTTCTTTCCCCGCTTCTTCTTCCATTTTCTTCTGGTCTTCCTTCGGGTTTCTTCTTCTTCCTCCACTTTGTTCTTCTTCTATCTTCCTCTGCTTCTTCCTCCGGTCCTCTGCTTCTTCCTCCAGCATCTTCCTCCGGCATCTTCCTCCGGCTTCTCCTTCCCCGCTTCGTCCTCCGGATGATTCGCCTCAATGGGAGTCTCCCGCTGTGTGACGCATCTGTTCTTGTGACAGCTCTTATATAACAGAGGGCGTGGTCCTCATGAGGTATCACCGTGAACATCAGACCATGGCCAGTAATTCTATATATGGCACTTGGATGAATCATGTCTCAGGTTCTGATGAGAAAGCTGCAGATTTTCACTGTAAATGGCTGTAGCTTCCCCATCAGACTCTGAGACAAAAACGGTTTACCGTGGCTGGGGTGGGACAAATTTAGATGGGGGGCACCCGATTTTAGTTACGCCTAGGGCAGCACAAAACCAAACTACACCACTGCATACATGGATTGAAATTCGGCCAGCCCTTGCTGAACCAAATTTTGATCCATGTATGGCCAGCTTTAGTCTCATTGGCAGGAGCCCTATAGCATGCAGCTTCCTCTCCTCTTCCTCCTCCCCCCCCTGCCCCATCTTTTCCCTCTCCTACTCCCTTCTTCCCCCTTTCCTTCTCCACTGCTTTTTCTTTTCCACCTTGCTCTATCAGTGTAGTGTATCACTATAATCCCTATATTGGTAATAGTGGGACAATTGGTGCATATTCTGAATCAGATGGGTTTTCTCTTGGTTTAGATCAGTACAGGTTTTGAAGTGGAATTGTCCTGGGCCAATTCACACCACATGCAGTCCAGTGCGTTTTTTTTCTGCATCAAAACGCATGGAAAGTAGGTCATATGGTTTTTAATGGCAAAGTTTACACCAGTGCTTGTAGTTCCAGTAGACACCTAAATGCACCAATAATGCACTGGAACACACATGTCCTTATTTAAGGGTAAGAAAAAAGTGGGGTGAAAAATGAACTGCACTGCATCAAAAACACACCAAAAACACATCAAAAACACACCAAAAATGCATCAAAAACGTGCATACAGAAAAGCGTCTGGAACGCATCCGGACTGCGTTTCTATGGTGTGAACTGGCCCTTAGACTTCTCCTGGTAACACTTCTGTATCATTCATTTAGACTGTCCCCACAGTAGTGGATGAAAACATTATGTTCCCCTTGGCTTACTTCTTTTACAACCTTTTCCTTTTCGAGTTGTTTGATTTATGCATCTTTAGCCCTGCCAGCTTTGCGAGAGAGCCCTGAACTGGGTGATAGTTCATAAACATTGAAACTTAAAAACGGATGCAAAGTTAATATCTTAAAGCAGTAAAAAAACGCAAAAAAAAAATTCCCCTGCAAAATAATAACATCACATACTAGCACATTATGAAAGACGTAGCTTAGAGTGAAGCGGCACGCTGTCACCATTGATAGGGCTTCCATCTTCACCTGGTCTTCTATCCGGACTGGTGGGCTTCAACAGTTTGACTGGCTGAGCCACGATGACGTCACTCCTGACATCACCGGCTGCTAGTATATTAAATATCTCCTAAGCCAGGGATATGCAATTAGCGGACCTCCAGCTGTTGCAAAACTACAAGTCCCATCATGCCTGTTGGAGTCATGCTTGTGGCTGTCAGAGTCTTGCTATGCCTCATGGGACTTGTAGTTCTGCAACAGCTGGAGGTCCGCTAATTGCATATCCCTGTCCTAAACTGTGCATAATTAGGAAACATTTATTGTTCCTACAGGTTAGCCTTATTTTAGGCTTACCTGTAAACAATTAGGACCACTGGTGAATAGTAAAGATGACATGTGTATGCACTGATGAAAAATCTGGTGACACCAGCAAGTGTAATAAAAGCAGCAGTAAGTTTATTCAAAGACTGTTCTAATCACAAGCAATAAATCAATGGCAGCAGTTGATAGCAGTTCACTCATAAACCACACTGGATAACAAAGCAAACAAAGACTCACTAAGTAAACATCTTCCTACATGATGCCGGTGTCTTCCCGAAAAAGTTCCCCCGGCGGATAACTACTCCCCTGTACTGCGCAGGCGCGGCGCTTGCGCAGTACGGTGTCTTGCCGAAAAGTTCCCCCGGAGGATAATGACCCCCATGTACTGCGCAGGCGCAGCGCTTGCGCAGTACGAAGCACTACCGAGCCGAAAATAGCCGAACATACACAGCTGAGTGTCAGCTTTACACCGCGCCTGCTCACATTTAACACCACATTCTACCACACGCTCCCGATGCTACCAGACAATGCTGCAAGCTCCCGATGCTCGTGCTACTCTGCAAGGGGCGGATAATAAACACATTATTACAGTAATACACCTGCCCCTTGCAGAGTAGCACGAGCATCGGGAGCGTGCGGCAGCGTCGGCCACAATGTCTTGCTCATTGCGCAGACGCCGTGTACAGCTCACTGTCTGATCTTTTCGGCGGCTCCCTTGTTGTTCGTACTGCAAACACTGCAGTACAGGGGGGTCATTATCCGCCGAGGGGAACTTTCTTGGCAGAACACCTGCTTTACCTCTGCAGGGCTGGGTTGTGCTGCGGTGGTGTGTGCCGCTGTGCTCACCATGGATGGCAGCAACCCGATGGGGGAGAAAGCCCCAATGGAAGGGGAAGAAAGCCCCTTATTATTTATTTACTTTTCTCGTTTTATATTTTAAAATCCCTTTTTTTATATATACATTTTCCATTTTTATATATATATTTCATTTTTCTATTATTAGTTAATAAAAAAAATTTGACTCTTTCTTTTTTTATCTATTTTTTATTTTTGTTTGTGTCAATATAAATTCATTTTCTGTTCATCTGTATAATTGCATTACTATTCCTTTTTATTATTATTAGTGTCATATGTTTTATATTGAACTACCTAGAGTTGTGCTGAGGTTGTTACAATATGAGTTGCTGCTCCTTTAAAATCTGAAATGCCCCATGGCCAGCCCTCCTATTTAAATCCCCCTTGCTATCCCAGTCACGTAACTTGACAATGGGCCACGCCTGAAACGTGATGTCAGGACAACAGCTTCCACCTTCACACTCCCACCATGCTTGCGTTCCACCTGCGGCTCAGACATCTCTCTGGACGGCAAGCTCCACTGTACATGACATAACACCCGGGCTGTTCCCCCACTAGAGCTGCTTGTTGGCTCTGACATCTTTCACCAGCGTGGCTGGCAACCAGATTCCACCTGTCTGTACCCTCAGGGCTTTCTCCCCATTGGGACGCTGCCATCCATGGTGAGCACAATGGCATACACCACTGCAGCACAACCCAGCCCTACAGAGGTAAAGCCGTTGTTCTATAGAGAAATTCCCTCTGTCGAAAAATGCCTCCAATGGGTATGCACATGCGCAGTAACCAATGTCACTCCAGCTGATATGTTGGTTACATGAATAGCATGAATCTATCCATGGCTGCTGTATCCCCTTTTCGGACACCAGGCACCTGAATTACAGGGGCAGGGGGGTGTTTTGTTGAAGCACCTAATTAGAGCCATATGTATTGCGCTTGGACCCCACCCAGGTATGTTACACTGAACCGCCTCTCAGACAATCAGGAGGCGCGGGTCTAATACCCCCGTCACCTGACTGGCTGAAGGCACAGGTGCTCCGATTGGACACCTAGCAGAAGCAAGAAGAGACAAATGGAGGACACAGGAGCTGCTGCCTGACCCGCTGCTCATCCCACCATCCCACAGCTCGCTGCCGCCACCCGCTGCCTGATCCCCCACCAAGATGGAGTAAGTGTCGGGCAGTCAGCGAGTAGGCAGGGACACAGTGGCTGCATTTGACGGGCATAGTGGCTGCATTTAACAGGCACAAGTGGCTGCATTGGACAGACACAGTGGCTGCATTTGATGGGCACAGTGGCTGCATTTGATGGGGCACAAGTGGTTGCATTTGACAGTTACAGTGGCGGCATTTGATGGGCACAGTGGCTGCATTTGATGGGCAAAAATGGCTGCATTTGATGGGCAAAAATGGCTGCATTTCATGGGCACAAGTGGCTGCATTTCATGGGCACAAGTGGCTGTATTTGATAGGCACACGTGGCTGCATTTGATGGGCACATGTGGCTGCATAAGATGGGCACAAGTGACTGCATTTGATGGGGCACAAGTTGCTGCATATGTTGGGCACAGTGGCAGCATTTGAAGTGCACAGTGACTGCATTTGATGGGCACAGTGACTGCATTTGACAGGCACAATGGCTGCATTTGACGGGCACAGTGGCAGCATTTGACAGGCACAGTGGTGGAATTTGACGGGCACAGTGGCTGCATTTGATGGGCACAGTGGCGGCATTTGATGGTCACAAGTAGCTGCATATGATGAGGCACAAGTGGCTACATTTGACAGGCACAGTGGCGGTATTTGACGGGCACAGGTAGCAGCATTAGATGGAGCACAAGTGGCTGCATATGATGGGCACGGTGGCTGCATTTGATGGGCACAAGTGGCTGCATATGTTGGGCACAAGTGGCTGCATATGTTGGGCACAAGTGGCTGCATTTGATGGGGCACAAGTGGCTGCATATGATGGGCACAGTGGTGGCATTTGCAGGGTACAGTGGCTGCATTTAACGGTACAGTGGCAGCATTTGTTGGGCACAGTGGCTGCATTTGACGTGCACAGTGGCAGCATTTGACTGGGCACAGTGGTGCCATTTGACGGGCACAGTGGCAGAATTTGATGGGCACGGTGGCTGCATTTGACGGGCACAAGTGGCTGCATTTGATGGGCACAAGTGGCTGAATTTGACGGGCACAAGTCCCTGCATTTGATGGGCGCAAGTGGCTGCATATGATGGGGCACAAGTGGCTGCATTTGACGGGCACAGTGGCGGCATTTGATGGGCGGGGTGGCTGCATTTGACGGGCACAAGTGGCTGCATATGATGGGCACAGTGGCTGAATTTGATAGGCACAAGTGGCTGAATTTGATAGGCACAAGTGGCTGCATTTGATGGGCACAAGTGGCTGCATTTAATGGGCACAAGTGGCTACATATAATGGACACAAGTGGCTGCATTTAATGAGGCACAAGTGGCTGCATATGAGGGACACAGTGGCTGCATATGACAGGCACAGTGGTGGCATTTGGCAGGCACAGTGGCTGCATTTGACGGGGCACAAGTGGCTGCATTTTACGGGCACATTGGCTGCATTTGACAGGCACAGTTGCGGCATTTGATGGGCACAGTGGCTGCATTTGATGGGCTCAGTTGCTGCATATGACAGGAACAACACGACAGCCATGACAGTTCATGCAAAATTATCCAAAGGGACAAATATGAAGATTTTTTTGGTATTGCACGATTTTAGTTTAATCAGTACAGTATTCGTCCAAAAAAAAAAATCAGAAGACTAAGACCATGGTAGGAAGCAAGAGAATACATCACAATACAATATAACACATTACATCTCTTCCAAAGATGTATTCTGTCGGCAGAGAATTTATCTAACTTAAGTAATTCCTTCATTTTCTATATGAGACAAGCATGCAAACATTTAAAAAGAAAAGGGATGATCACTCGTCCGTTATTCTCATCGTGTGTACGAGGCCTTAGTTGTTCTTAAATCTTGATCTTGAGCTAACACGTTGTGAAATTTTGCTTCATTACTGTTTGACTTCACCAATGCCAAGTTTTGGAATTTCCCACATCTAAATCACAAGGTCTCCTGTTTTCACTTCCGCCTTCCTGTAAATTGGTACATCCTGCTTTATTTTTTTTTCCTTTGTTACAAGAACTAAACAGAGAAAAATGTTTTCAGTAATGCTGCGTACACACGATCGGAATTTTCCAAGGCTTTTCCGACGGAATTACGCTCAAGCTTGTCTTGCATACACACAGTCACACCAAATTCCAACCGTCAAGAACGCGGTGATGTGCAACACGTACAACGGGACTAGAAGACGGAAGTTCAATACCCAGTGCGCCACCCTTTGGGCTCCTTCTGCTAATCTCATGTTTATCTCGTGTTAGTAGAAGTTTGGTGAGAGACGATTCGCGCTTTTCAGCCTTGTGCTTTTCAGTCCATTACTGCTCTTCAGTTTGTACTTGTGGGTTTGTATCTTTTTTTCAGTGCGTGTAGTCAGTTCGTATCTGTTTTTCTATGCGTTCTTGTCCGCTTGTTTCTGATTTTCAGCTCGCTCTTCTCAGGCCTTGCTGTTTTTCAGTGCGTTCTGTGAGTTTGTTCTGACCAGAGGATTGTTTTGAAGCCATGTTGCGGTTACGTACTCGTCGTAGAGTTCGTGCTATGCGGGGGCTTGGTGTTGGGGTTCTTGCTTTGACCCAAGCCTAATCCATGAACAAGGTGGGGAGGGGTTCATGGACCAAGAATTGGTTACTCCAGCGTGACCAATTCACCCATATGCCACCGCCGGAAGAGAACATTGAAGGACTCCCATTTGTTTTTATCGCTGATAAAGCATTTGGTCTGGGTGATCACCTGATGAGGCCATTCCCCCAGAGGACCCTCAACCCAGAGAAGAGGGTTTTTAATTACCGGCTGGCCAGAGCCAGAAGAGCCGTGGAGAATGCCTTTGGAATAATGGCCAGCCGGTTCCGCCTATTTCTTATGGCAATTAATATGGCGAAGTACAAACTGAACCATATAGTTCTAGCATGCTGCATACTTCACAACTTTTTAAAGAGAAATGCTCCTAATTATGTTGCTTCAGTTGGGCCTGAGGCCGGACTTCCTGAAAATACACTGACGGCCCTGGAAGCTGGCTGTCCTGACTTGCCCCCCCAAAGCGCTCGTGAAGTGAGGCAAAAATATGTGGATTATTTTACGGGTAGGGGGGCCATTGCCAAGTCCCCCGCCCGCATACCCCCACAACCACCGGGCAAGGGTTGTGGGGATGAGGCCCTTGTCCCCATCAACATGGGGACACGGTGCTTTGGGGGTCTACCCCAAAGCACCCTCTCCATGTTGAGGGCATGTGGCCTGGTACGGTTCAGGAGGGGGGGCGCTCTCTCGCCCCCCCTCTTTTCCTGCAGATTGCCAGATTGCGTGCTCTGATAAGGGTCTGGTATAGATTTTTGGGGGGAGCCCCACGCCATTTTTTATAAATTATGGCGCGGGGTTCCCCTTAAAATCCATACCAGACATGAAGGGTCTGGTATGGATTTTGAGGGGGACCCCCATGCCATTTTTTTTAAAATTTTGGCGCGGGGTTCCCCTTAATATTAATACCAGACCCAAAGGTCCTGGTAATGGACTGTGGGGGAATCCCATGCCATTTTTTTCAATGACTTTTATGTGTATTGCCAGGACCGACAATTCATTAATATCCGCGACTACTTTTAAATGACTTTTTTCCTTTAGAAATGTCATTTTGCTCTCAGACTGTTATAAACACTGGAAACATGCGCCACTTTATAGGCATACTATAAACACCCCCAGGTACGAAATTGAAAGGAATATTTAACTTTTATTGTTTCACTTTAAGCATTATTAAAATCACTGCTCCCGAAAAAACGGCAGTTTTTAAAATTTCTTTTTGCATTGATACATGCTCCCTGGGGCAGGACCCGGGTCCCCAAACATTTTTTATGACAATAACTTACATATAAGCCTTTAAATTTAGCACTTTTGATTATTCATGTTCGTGTCCCATAGACTTTAACGGTGTTCGCGTGTTCGAACAAATTTTTTGGCTGTTAGCATGTTCTGCTGCGAACCGAACCGGGGGGTGTTCGGCTCATCCCTAGTATTGAGCAATGAAAGAGGAAGTCACACATTGTTGAGTATAAAACCTTTTACTCCGTGCATATGCACATGTGAATTATATAACATTTTTGGGTAAAAAAACATCTTGGTTTTATAAAATTTTACCTTGGAATTTTTTTTGGTACATAAACAGGCATGTTTCAAAACATAACATACACAACTCAGGAACTTACAAAGTTCAAATTGAAAAACTGAAGACAATATCAGACATTAATTATGGTGTCAAAATATGTTGATCTTGCCTTCATCAGATGGGGTGATATCACCCCTGTAAAAGCCTCATTTTGAACATGCACACAAATTGGGAGTCAAACTGCGGATTTCCCTCCTGATCCCATGCCTAATGTCAACATGTGCTATCTCCCATCATGGGGGATCAATGGACGTGTTTTGGGGGTGCAGCCACCTCCTCTTACCTCATTGAGTTGCGAGGAAGGAGTTGCACCCACAAAACACGTACATTGATATCCCCTTATGGCAGATAGCACATGTTGACACACTGTGTGCATCTTCAAAATTTGGCCTTTAAAATGCATCAAAAATGTATAAAAATTGGTGCAAAAAAAATGTTATTTAGATTCTTCCTAGTACATCAATCATGTTCTTCAGTTCTTGTTTTTGTTCAACCTCGTCTGTTTTTTGCTTTATGATGTCTAAATCCCGACTACAAAACATTATGTCCTGGATTCGCATTTGTGCACTGTCACTGGTAAAATTAGGAGATTGTTCTTTCACAACATGCACATCTTCTAAAAGAAAAAATACACACCATGTATTATAAATATGCAGACATACATCTATTGCCTGAATCTGTGGTGTCAGACACCTGTTGTGGTGACAATTTCAACCACTTCTTCCACCTCTCCTTCCTCCACATCCTGAGGTTGTGGTGTCCTCTGTTCCCCTTCTTTAGGAGGTGGGGGGTTCCTGGTGTCCTCAGATGTCCCAAGTCTTTTCTCCCCTATGATAATGAAACAAAAGGTATACTCAGCACACAGATATTTGAGGGCAGAAATAGGAATATGAAACATTGCTTGGAAGTGGGGCAGAGTTCCAAGCTGAAGACATGATTTTTTCCCTTACCAAAGCTGGAATACTTACCTTTTTTGGACAAGTTTCACACATGGAGACACCCAAAGTATCCACTGGAGTACCTGTGTGGGACACCCTAAAAAGTTTGTTCTGGTGTCCCACACTAGTGCTCCTGAGTCCAGGTGTGTAAACAGCTGCTGAGTGTCCTCTCCCTATATTACACTGATTTAAGTTTGCAATTCTTTCTAGTTTCAAACACATCTAGAAAACAATGTCCTAAACTTTTTTAATACAAATTAGCATGACCAAATGTAGTTAACCCTCTATCAGCCAAAAACATTATATTTAGTTGTTAAATGAATGATGTTTACTGCGACCGATTACTGTGCCCACGAACATGAAAGTAGCCATTTAAAACTGTACAACAGTAAAGAAAAACATATGGAGCAGCATGCAAGTAATAATAATAATAGGAACACAGGACAACTACTTACTTTTTAGAAGCAGTTTCTTGATCCTTCTGTACTGATCCTGCTCCCTCAATTTCAGGTCTGACCAGCATTTCCTCAATTGCTCCTTGGATCGTCGTACCCCAAAATTCCTGTGCAGACTCTTCACAACTTTAGACATGATCTTGGCCTTTCTCACATTTAGGTTTAAGTACTGTCTATACTTCCCGTTATAGTCAGCCCTCTTCAAGATGTCCACCATCTCCACCATCTCTATAAAGGCCATATTTGAGGCCTTAAATCTCCTCGTGATATTTCTGGCTCCAGGCTTTCCTCCTCTTACTGCTATTATGCACCTCCTGTGTCTCCGCCATGTTCCTCTCCCACTGTGACGAAAGAGAAGGGGCGGGGAATATTGTAGAAAGGGGCGGGCGACACGGGCGGAGTCTCACGCATGCGCATTGTATATAAAGCTAACACGCATGTGTCGTAAGTACAATCTGTGAGTGGAGGAAGTGCCGATCGTGAGGACGAAGGTAACATTTTAACGTGGGACATCAGTGGCATAGACTGATTCGAGATTGAGGCCTATATTGGGATAAGATTAGGAGAGTTTAGCCTGATATTAGTGTTTTTGTCTTGTGTTTTGTCTTGCAGCAAATATGAAACAATTCAAAGACCCGGAATTCATGGGCCAGTTCATAGACAGATACAGGGATATGAGAAATTTGTGGGAGGTTAAAAACCCCTTATATCGAAATAAACCAGCTAGGAAGGCATCGCTAGAGAAACTGCTGTAATTTGTGAAGACGCAGGTCCCCGACGCAGACATAGAGTTTGTGGATAAGAAAATTGGTAGCTTGAGAAGCACGTATAGGAAGGAGCTTAATAAGGTCCAGGCTTTCATGAAATCAGGAGCAGCAGCAAAGGATGTGTATGTACCCAATCTGTTTTCTGTAAGGTCAGGTTTCTGGAAGACCAGATTGAAGCCAGGGAATCACTTTCTACACTTCCATCCACCCTTCCCTCAACCCTTCCCTCAATCCCAGCAGAGGCTTCCAAGAACCAACCTGGGCATTCCATCCTGGAAGTTGAGGAGCCCAGCTGGAGCCAGGTATAGTATTTTTTAACATATTTATTGTCTGAAAATTATTGTTGTTAACTAGATGTTATTATTAATAAAAAACTTCATCTGTGAGAAGATTTTTTTTTCAGGCCCTTTATAAGGGGTTGAGGGGCCAAATGGCTGATAACATGCACTTATGTGCGCTCGCCCATCCTCCTCCTGCCACAAGTCCACCTCCAGAGCCACAGCCACCAAGGAAGGATGCAGGGAAGGCTGCAGGGAAGCTGGAGGGAAGGCTGCAGGGAAGACAAGAAAGTGATGGCCTGGGTTCAGTCTGGTCTGACAGAAGACGCAGGCTGTTCTAGTACCACAGCCTGGGGACATATATGTCATCTGCTGCTGTTGCTGATCTCTGGGAGTCCTGGACCAGATTGTGCTCCCTATTATATGGACTTCTCAGGCTACCAATTTTTATTTACAAAGAGTTGATGTGTGCCCTGGGGTACAAAGGCTTTGCAAATTCAAGCAGTTTCTTCACCATTGCCTTCCTCTTTGTTTTGTTATGAGCCAGAATAAATGTAGATTTTTTTAATATGAAAATACTTGCCTATGTGTTTTTCTTCAAATAGGACAGTTTGTTTGTGAGTAGGCCGGTACATTTAAAAAATACAATGTCTAATTAACAAGGGACACCAACCAACCTCCTTGAGCTTTAAAAATACAAGATAATAATGTTGTTGTGGAAACTTGTTTGTCAGAACTCTGTGTGAATATCAGCAGCAAAACAAATTCATTATTCTAGCATTATAAAGAACAAAAGAATGTGCTGCATTAAAAGATCCAAAAATTTACAGCGTGATGAATGTGCTATCTCCATTGCGAACGCTAGTTTTACCAGACAGAGCGCTTCCGTCTCGTACTTGATTCTGATTTTTTGCACGTCCGAAATGCATACAGACGAACGCATTTTCGGATAGGTACTTTTTCTGACCGAAAAATAGAGAACCTGCTCTCAATCTTTTGCTGGCTGGAATTCCGCCAGCAAAAGTCCAATGGAGCATACACATGGTCGCAATTTCCGACCAAAAGCTCTCATCAGACTTTTGCTGGCGGAATTTCCGATCGTGTGTATGGGGCATAAGTCTTCTTCTTGTGATCGAGACGTGATCTGGATACCGATGGGAACACATTTGTAAAGCCCCATACACACTATTAGATTTTCTGCATATTTTTGTCTTCAGAATTACCAAAACCATGTAATATGAGGTCAAACCTTAAGAGTTTCAATTTGCATGCAATCAGGCAGGCCCTTGCACTACATGGTTTTGGTAAATCTGAAGACAAAAATCTGCAGAACATCTAATAGTGTGTATGGGGCCTCTGTCTTTCTTTCTTATAATTTTCACATCAGTGATTTCTGCTGTACTGCATGTATACAACATGGTTCCATATATTTCATAGAACCACAGAAGTCTGCATAACTGAATAGTAATTCCTATTTCCTAGTAAGGGTGGTTTCTGAAAGCTGCTGCTTCGCAAATTTGGAAAATGTTAGCAGCTACAGTAAGTATGGTAATTATCTATATAAATAATGATCAGCACACTAAACATGATATCTTATATTTCTACATATTTTATCATGTTTATATCATTGAATGATTTTTTGGTTTACTGCATATGTGAAGTATGTCTTACTTGTATTGTATGTCTAGTCAGGTCACAGAAATCTCTATGACTAAACAGTCGTGTATGGTTGAGCTGGCCATACGCATAGATTCCTCTATCCACGTTAAACAGTGCAGCGCGACAAATCTTCTGCTGTGATTATTGTATTCTAACAGCAGGCTGTCAAAATACCTGAACAGAGCCAGCATTACTGTTCAGCCAACTATTTTCCACCCAACTTCCTTGATTTTTTTTTAGTCAAAAGATTTTAGATGAGAGGATGCTCACAGGGCTAGTTACTGAATGGATTTTGCTCTGTCTATCAGTAACAAATGTGTTCTTTGCATGGTCAGTTTTAGTTTCAAAAGCTGCTCCTGAGGGATAATCTCCAGCTTGCTTGTTCAAAGCCAGCAACTGTGTATTATTGATATGTTACCTATACCAAATAATAGTGCTGTGACCAAGGCTTTGTGCCGAAACGTGCAAGCTGGTTTTTACCCACCTATATGTAGCAATAAAGACTGTACTTTTTGGATTCTGGAGTTGCCGGCTACTTTCTTTTGGATACCATACCAAATAATAATCAGCACATTAAAGGAATTTGTGATATTTAAAAAAACAAACAACATCTATGCTCACCTCTATGCTGCAGCATTGGTCTGATGCTGCAACTGTCTCCTGTCAGCCCTAAGCCCGAGAACTGAGTGATCACATGACAGATGATAGCTCAGTTTTCATTCTTCTTGGAGTGGAGAGCAGTGACTGTCAGTCACCACTCTCTGCTCTCTTCTTCCAACACTCACTGGAGCACTGGGCTGGTGAGGGGGTGGGTAAAACTGGCTTCTGCCATCAGATGCATGCTGAGAATTGGAGCCAGCTGTCTAACAGGTATCTGGGTGGATCCTGACAATATGGTCAGAATCATTCCAGAGCCTGGAGTGGCTCTGTGATGTCAGCTGACAGCGGCTGATTCTGGGTCACAAGAGGGCAAAAGTAAGTGAACTCTTGTGACCCACAATAGAAGTATCACCAAAAAAGCTTTGGTTTCTGATTTAAATAAGGTACACAGTATAAATGATAATAACATAAACTGATTGTTAGAGAAACATTTATATAGATACAAAGCTTGCAGAGGTAGCAATTTTGCCTCCCTTCTTTTGTTTGATAAAATCACAGCAGTTGCAATTTCAAACTGTAAAATAAGTTTTAATAATAATAAATTACAATGGTTATGTAGCAACTATGCCCTGTATCTGGGTTCTCCAAACCCCTTAACATAGGGCCAGTTTACTGTCCTTCATACCGGACTGTGACCAGTGAGGGTAGAAAATGCCCTGGCATCAATGGTAGTAAAGAATGCCCCATCAGTGGTATTAGTGGAAGGAATATTGCCCCATTGTTGGTATCAGGGGAAGGAAAAGTGCCCCATCATTGGTGTCAGTGAGAAGAATAGTGCCCCATTGTTGGTATCAAGGAAGTAAATAGTGCCCCATCATTGGTTTCATTTTCAGGAATAGTGCCCCATTGTTGGTATCAGGGGAAGAAATAGTGCCCCATCATTGGTGTCAGTGGGAAGAATAGGGCCCTGCAGTTGGTGTCAGTGGGAGGAATAGTGTCCAATCACTTATGTCATTTGAAGAATAATGCACCATTGTTGGGGTCAATGGTAGGAATAGTACTCTACTGTTAGTGTGAACAGTCAGGAAAGTCCGACCACCAACAGCCTATCTGCACATAGCTGTCAATCCCAGCCGCAGGAATCAGTAGATTCTTGTTGCTGGGATTCGTAGAGTGGTAAACGCCCATATGCACCTCTTTTGGAAATGTCTAAATCCATTTCGGTATTGGCAGGAAATGCTGGATTTGCTAAACTTTGTATATGATACCAGGTTGACTCTAGACCCTGTTTTATGTCTCTTGGGCTATGTAAATCCTCATAGTATGGATTGTGATCACTTAGTGGCTATCATTAAATCTCTCTTTTTTTGAAGCACGTAAGTTGATAGCCTGTCACTGGCTTTCACCCAACCCTCCTACCCTGAGGGACTGGATTCAGGAAATGGATAAATATGTAGTGTTTGAAAAACATACTTATGTTTAACATAATATTTCTTGGAAGTATGAAAGGATATGGAAAAAATGTATTGATGCAGCGTGCTCTAATTTCAATTTAAATCTTTGACACTAGGGGTCATTTTGTGGTGTTTTTTCTTTTTTTTTTTCTCTCCTCTCTCTTTTTGTGGGAGAAGGACCTGCAAAATATTTATATTTAATCTGTTCCGCAGTATTTCTGAATACTCCTGAAAATTTCAGAGTGTTACAGAGTGTTTATGAATAGCTTTTTGAGTATTTGTGAATATTGTGGGAAAATTAGATGTTCTTGTTTAGAATAATGATTTGACCTTGATCTTTGTCGGTGTTGTTTATGTGTTATAAAATTTTCAAAAAATAAAATAAAAAGAATAAAATCTGATGATTGGACTGGACTAGTGCACAACAGCTATTGTTGAAGTACTGATTGCTGGTAAGGTGTGCTATTTGTATTGTTTATTTTGTAATTTTGCACATTTCAAATCCACAAAGTGCATCCAGCCACAGTTACCGCAAGTAATCGCTTACTGTGCAAACAGTCAAGAAAGCTGCGACCACCAACAGCCTGTCTCATCAGCTATCTGGACACAGCTGTCAATCCCAGCTGCAGGAATCAGTAGTCTATTGCTGCTGGGACTCATAGCGTGGTAAATGCCCATATGAATACAGCCTTATTATTACTGGATCCAACAGGTAAGGCCACTTTCTTTTTTTTCTTTTTATTAGTATTGCTCAAAGCTCCTACATGTTTGAGATGGAATCGAGGGACACCTATTAGCAAGAATATGTAGGACTAGGACAGACCCATCCAAGCTCCCTTAAAGGAGAAATATACAAAAGTGCTTTTTTTTTACCACTACTATTCCTTTATATTGGCTTTTGAAATTTAGAAATTGGATTAAGCCTAGGTCCACACTGCTGCGGGTTAGAAATCATGCGAGCTCAGCTGAAACCGGCAATGCAGTACAACTTCGGGGGGGGGGGGGGGATTTGACAGGCATCTGTGCGAGTTTATGCACAAATATCTATTCAAATCGCCCCCTGAAGTCGCCAAGAGTCGTACAGGAACTACTTTTGGGAGAAGTCGGCGCCGCACCGATTCGGACAGTGCCAATAGCCGCCGATTTGGCATGCAATTTGACATGTCAAATCCAGTGGCGGCTGGTGAAGTTTGAGGATGGGGGGGGCGCCAGACCCCGTCCTTCCTTTTTGACCCCTACCACTTGGTGAAAATGGGCGTGGTTTCAGCAAAATAGTGGGCGTGGCTCTAAGGTGGTGTGGTTAGCGTCTGTGATGAACGAGGGATGGAGGGAGAGGGAGAGGGAGAGAGGGACAGCAGGCCTAGATCCTACACAACAAAAGAAATGTGTATTCTACAAAGTTTAACAATCAGCAGATAAAGATACTCCAAACACCTGGTGTTAGCGCTTCAATCATCCCGGCACCATGGTTGTTATGGTGTCAGGATGATTGAAGCTCATTATTACTATTATTACATTGTAATATAAAATGAAATCGTTCAACTCACCATAATGCAGAATCAGTGGGAGCCCTGAGTGTGTCACTAGCCACGTCGCCTACAACCAGATGCCATCAGGTGTCCCCAGCAGTCCCTTCTTACATGCAGCCTGTGTCACATCAAATGCAGCCTCTGTCACATCAAATGCAGCCTCTGTCTCCCCCCCCCAAATCCAAATGCAGCCTCTGTCTCCCCCCCAAATCCAAATGCAGCCTCTGTCTCCCCCCCAAATCCAAATGCAGCCTCTGTCCCCCCCCAAAATGCAGCCTCTGCCCACCCCCCCCCAAATACAGCCTCTGTCCCCTTACATCAGAGTTTCCATCAGTGTCCCCCCACAGCATGTGTCCCCATCAGAGCCCCCCACAGCAGGTGTCCCCCACAGCAGGGTGTCTCCATCAGAGTCCCCCCACAGCAGGTGTCTCCATCAGAGTCCCCGCACAGCAGGTGTCTCCATCAGAGTCCCCCCACAGCAGGTGTCCCCATCAGAGTCCCCCCACAGCAGGTGTCCCCATCAGAGTCCCCCCACAGCAGGTGTCCCCATCAGAGTCCCCCCACAGCAGGTGTCCCCATCAGAGTCCCCCCACAGCAGGTGTCCCCACCAGAGCCCCCCACAGCAGGTGTCCCCTATCAAAGCCCCCACAGCAGGTGTCCCCTATCAAAGCCCCCCACAGCAGGTGTCCCCTATCAAAGCCCCCCACAGCAGGTGTCCCCTATCAAAGCCCCCCCACAGCAGGTGTCCCCTATCAAAGCCCCCCACAGCAGGTGTCCCCTATCAAAGCCCCCCCACAACAGGTGTCCCCTATCAAAGCCCCCCCACAGCAGGTGTCCCTTATCAAAGCCCCCCCACAGCAGGTGTCCCCTATCAAAGCCCCCCACAGCAGGTGTCCCCTATCAAAGCCCCCCCACAGCAGGTGTCCCCTATCAAAGCCCCCCACAGCAGGTGCCCCATCAGAGCCCCCCACAGCAGGTGTCCCCTATCAAAGCACCCCACAGCAGGTGTCCCCTATCAAAGCCCCCCACAGCAGGTGTCCCCCATCAGAGCCCTCCACAGCAGGTGTCCCCCATCAGAGTCCCCCCACAGCAGGTGTCCCCATAAGAGTCCCCCCACAGCAGGTGTCCCCCACAGCAGGTGTCCCCATCAGAGTCCCCCCAAAACAGGAGTCGCCCATGAGACCCCCCCACATCAGGTGTCCCCCATCAGAGCCCCGCACAGCAGGTGTCCCCATCAGAGCCCCCCCACAGCAGGTGTCCCCATCAGAGCCCCTCCACAGCAGGTGTCCCCATCAGAGTCCCTCCACAGCAGGTGTCCCCATCAGAGCCCCCCACAGCAGGTGTCCCCCATCAGAGCCCCCCCACAGCAGGTGTCCCCATCAGAGCCTCCCCCACAGCAGGTGTCCCCATCAGAGCCCCCCCACAGCAGGTGTCCCCATCAGAGCCCCCCCACAGCAGGTGTCCCCATCAGAGCCCCCCAACAGCAGGTGTCCCCATCAGGGTCCCCCCACAGCAGGTGTCCCCATCAGGCCCCCCCACAGCAGGTGTCCCCATCAGGGTACCCCCACAGTAGGTGTCCCCCATCAGAGCCCCCAACAGCAGGTGTCCCCCATCAGAGCCCCCCACAGCAGGGTGTCTCCATCGGAGTCCCCCCACAGCAGGTGTCCCCCAGAGTCCCCCATCAGAGCCCCCCACCAGAGCCCCCCACAGCAGGTGTCCCCTATCAAAGCCCCCCACAGCAGGTGTCCCCCATCAGAGTCCCCCCACAGCAGGTGTCCCCCATCAGAGTCCCCCCACAGCAGGTTTCCCCCATCAGAGTCCCCCACAGCAGGTGTCCCCCATCAGAGTCCCCCCACAGCAGGTGTCCCCATCAGAGCCCCCCCACAGCAGGTGTCCCCCATCAGAGCCCCCCACAGCAGGTGTCCCCCATCAGAGCCCCCCACAGCAGGTGTCCCCATCAGAGCCCCCCAACAGCAGGTGTCCCCATCAGAGTTCCCCCACAGCAGGTGTCCCCATCAGAGCCCCCAACAGCAGGTGTCCCCTTTAGAGCTCCCCACAGCAGGTGTCCCCTTTAGAGACCCCCACAGCAGGTGTCCCCCACAGCAGGGTGTCTCCATCAGAGTCCCCCCACAGCAGGGTGTCTCCATCAGAGTCCCCCCACAGCAGGTGTCCCCATCAGAGTCCCCCCACAGCAGGTGTCCCCTATTAAAGCTCCCCACAGCAGGTGTCCCCCATCAGAGCCCCCCACAGCAGGTGTCCCCCATCAGAGCCCCCCACAGCAGGTGTCCCCCATCAGAGCCCCCCCACAGCAGGTGTCCCCCATCAGAGCCCCCCCACAGCGTCCCCCCACAGAGCCCCCCCATCAGAGTCCCCCCACAGCAGGTGTCCCCCATCAGAGCCCCCCACAGCAGGTGTCCCCCATCAGAGCCCCCCACAGCAGGTGTCCCCCATCAGAGCCCCCCCACAGCAGGTGTCCCCCATCAGAGCCCCCCACAGCAGGTGTCCCCCATCAGAGCCCCCCCACAGCAGGTGTCCCCCATCAAAGCCCCCCCCCACAGCAGGTGTCCCCATCAAAGTCCCCCCACAGCAGGTGTCCCCCATCAGAGTCCCCCATCAGAGCCCCCCACAGCAGGTGTCCCCCATCAGAGCCCCCCACAGCAGGTGTCCCCCATCAGAGTCCCCCCACAGCAGGTGTCCCCCATCAGAGTCCCCCCACAGCAGGTGTCCCCCATCAGAGCCCCCCCACAGCAGGTGTCCCCCATCGGACCCCCCCTCAGCAGGTGTCCCCCCGATTCTCCACACAGCGGTACTTACCTTGGGTCTCCTGCGGTGTCCTCCTCCTCACACTGGCACCAGCATTCTTCCTGCTTCCTCTCTCGGGCGCAATGAGAGAGAGAACCAGGAAGTGAAATCTGACTCAGGGCAGATGTAAATCAAATCTGAAGTGCCAAGTAGTTTCCGCTCAGAGTCCCCCCACAGCAGGTGTCCCCATCAGAGCCCCCAACAGCAGGTGTCCCCTTTAGAGCTCCCCACAGCAGGTGTCTCCTTTAGAGACCCCCACAGCAGGTGTCCCCCACAGCAGGGTGTCTCCATCAGAGTCCCCCCACAGCAGGGTGTCTCCATCAGAGTCCCCCCACAGCAGGTGTCCCCATCAGAGTCCCCCCACAGCAGGTGGCCCCTATTAAAGCTCCCCACAGCAGGTGTCCCCCATCAGAGCCCCCCACAGCAGGTGTCCCCCATCAGAGCCCCCCACAGCAGGTGTCCCCCATCAGAGTCCCCCACAGCAGGTGTCCCCCATCAGAGTCCCCCCACAGCAGGTGTCCCCCATCAGAGTCCCCCCACAGCAGGTGTCCCCCATCAGAGCCCCCCACAGCAGGTGTCCCCCATCAGAGCCCCCCCACAGCAGGTGTCCCCCATCAGAGCCCCCCCACAGCAGGTGTCCCCCATCAGAGCCCCCCCACAGCAGGTGTCCCCATCAGAGTCCCCCACAGCAGGTGTCCCCCATCAGAGCCCCCAACAGCAGGTGTCCCCATCAGAGTCCCCCCACAGCAGGTGTCCCCATCAGAACCCCCCACAGCAGGTGTCCCCATCAGAGCCCCCCCACAGCAGGTGTCCCCATCAGAGCCCCCCCACAGCAGGTGTCCCCATCAGAGCCCCGCACAGCAGGTGTCCCCATCAGAGCCCCCCACAGCAGGTGTCCCCATCAGAGCCCCTCCACAGCAGGTGTCCCCATCAGAGTCCCTCCACAGCAGGTGTCCCCATCAGAGCCCCCCACAGCAGGTGTCCCCCATCAGAGCCCCCCCACAGCAGGTGTCCCCATCAGAGCCTCCCCCACAGCAGGTGTCCCCATCAGAGCCCCCCCACAGCAGGTGTCCCCATCAGAGCCCCCCCACAGCAGGTGTCCCCATCAGAGTCCCCCACAGCAGGTGTCCCCCATCAGAGCCCCCCACAGCAGGTGTCCCCATCAGAGCCCCCCCACAGCAGGTGTCCCCCATCAGAGCCCCCCACAGCAGGTGTCCCCCATCAGAGCCCCCCCACAGCAGGTGTCCCCCATCAGAGCCCCCCACAGCAGGTGTCCCCATCAGAGCCCCCCCACAGCAGGTGTCCCCCATCAAAGCCCCCCCACAGCAGGTGTCCCCATCAAAGTCCCCCCACAGCAGGTGTCCCCCATCAGAGTCCCCCATCAGAGCCCCCCACAGCAGGTGTCCCCCATCAGAGCCCCCCACAGCAGGTGTCCCCCATCAGAGTCCCCCCACAGCAGGTGTCCCCCATCAGAGTCCCCCCACAGCAGGTGTCCCCCATCAGAGCCCCCCCACAGCAGGTGTCCCCCATCGGACCCCCCCTCAGCAGGTGTCCCCCCGATTCTCCACACAGCGGTACTTACCTTGGGTCTCCTGCGGTGTCCTCCTCCTCACACTGGCACCAGCATTCTTCCTGCTTCCTCTCTCGGGCGCAATGAGAGAGAGAACCAGGAAGTGAAATCTGACTCAGGGCAGATGTAAATCAAATCTGAAGTGCCAAGTAGTTTCCGCTCAGAGTCCCCCCACAGCAGGTGTCCCCATCAGAGCCCCCAACAGCAGGTGTCCCCTTTAGAGCTCCCCACAGCAGGTGTCCCCTTTAGAGACCCCCACAGCAGGTGTCCCCCACAGCAGGGTGTCTCTATCAGAGTCCCCCCACAGCAGGGTGTCTCCATCAGAGTCCCCCCACAGCAGGTGTCCCCATCAGAGTCCCCCCACAGCAGGTGTCCCCTATTAAAGCTCCCCACAGCAGGTGTCCCCCATCAGAGCCCCCCACAGCAGGTGTCCCCCATCAGAGCCCCCCACAGCAGGTGTCCCCCATCAGAGTCCCCCCACAGCAGGTGTCCCCCATCAGAGTCCCGCCACAGCAGGTGTCCCCCATCAGAGCCCCCCCACAGCAGGTGTCCCCCATCAGAGCCCCCCCACAGCAGGTGTCCCCCATCAGAGCCCCCCCACAGCAGGTGTCCCCCATCAGAGCCCCCCCACAGCAGGTGTCCCCATCAGAGTCCCCCACAGCAGGTGTCCCCCATCAGAGCCCCCAACAGCAGGTGTCCCCATCAGAGTCCCCCCACAGCAGGTGTCCCCATCAGAACCCCCCACAGCAGGTGTCCCCATCAGAGCCCCCCCACAGCAGGTGTCCCCATCAGAGCCCCCCCACAGCAGGTGTCCCCATCAGAGCCCCGCACAGCAGGTGTCCCCATCAGAGCCCCCCCACAGCAGGTGTCCCCATCAGAGCCCCCCCACAGCAGGTGTCCCCATCAGAGTCCCTCCACAGCAGGTGTCCCCATCAGAGCCCCCCACAGCAGGTGTCCCCCATCAGAGCCCCCCCACAGCAGGTGTCCCCATCAGAGCCTCCCCCACAGCAGGTGTCCCCATCAGAGCCCCCTCACAGCAGGTGTCCCCATCAGAGCCCCCCCACAGCAGGTGTCCCCATCAGAGTCCCCCACAGCAGGTGTCCCCCATCAGAGCCCCCCACAGCAGGTGTCCCCATCAGAGCCCCCCCACAGCAGGTGTCCCCCATCAGAGTCCCCCCACAGCAGGTGTCCCCCATCAGAGCCCCCCACAGCAGGTGTCCCCCATCAGAGCCCCCCACAGCAGGTGTCCCCCATCAGAGCCCCTCCACAGCAGGTGTCCCCCATCAGAGCCCCCCCACAGCAGGTGTCCCCCATCAGAGCCCCCCCACAACAGGTGTCCCCCATCAGAGTCCCCCATCAGAGCCCCCCACAGCAGGTGTCCCCCATCAGAGCCCCCCACAGCAGGTGTCCCCCATCAGAGTTCCCCCACAGCAGGTGTCCCCCATCAGAGTCCCCCCACAGCAGGTGTCCCCCATCAGAGCCCCCCCACAGCAGGTGTCCCCCATCGGACCCCCGCGCAGCAGGTGTCCCCCCGATTCTCCACACAGCGGTACTTACCTTGGGTCTCCTGCGGTGTCCTCCTCCTCACACTGGCACCAGCATTCTTCCTGCTTCCTCTCTCGGGCGCAATGAGAGAGAGAACCAGGAAGTGACATCTGACTCAGGGCAGATGTAAATCAAATCTGAAGTGCCAAGTAGTTTCCGCCCGGCGCCTGTAGTATGTATTGCTATGGCCGAGCGGAAGCTACTCGGCGCATCAGAAAACGCCACAAGGCGGGCTAAACGCCCGCAAATGCAGCGCCACGTCTGCAATCTCGTGATTGCATAGACGTGGCGCTTCCTATAAGTGCACTGTGTTCGCGGCAAATTCGAATGCCGTGGAACACCCTTTAAGAGTCTATGAGACAAATCAAAAGTGCTAATTTTAAAGGCTTATATGCATGGTATTGTCATAAAAAGTGTTTGGAACCTGGGTCCTGCCCCAGGAGACATGTATCAATGCAAAAAAAGTTTTTAAAAACGGCCATTTTTTCGGGAGCAGTGATTTTAATAATGCTTAAAGTGAAACAATAAAAGTGTAATATCCCTTTTATTTTCGTAGCTGGGGGGTGTCTATAGTATGCCTGTAAAGGGGCGCATGTTTCCCGTGTTTAGAACAGTCTGACAGCAAAATGACATTTCAAACGAAAAAAAGTCATTTAAAACTACTCGCGGCTATTAATGCATTGCCGGTCCGACAATACACATAGAAGTTCATTGATAAAAACGGCATGGGAATTCCCCACAGGGGAACCCCGAACCAAAAAAAAAAAAAAAAGACGTGGGGGGTCCCCCTAAATTCCATACCAGGCCCTTCAGGTCTGGTATGGATATTAAGGTGAACCCCGCGCCAAAAATGTAAAAAAAAAACGGCGTGGGGTCCCTCCAAAAATCCATACCAGACCCTTATCCGAGCACGCAACCTGGCAGGCCGCAGGAAAAGAGGGGGGGACAAGAGAGCGCCCCCCCTCCTGAACCGTACCAGGCCACATGCCCTCAACATTGGAAGGGTGCTTTGGGGTAGCCCCCCAAAACATCTTGTCCCATGTTGATGAGGACAAGGACCTCATCCCCACAACCCTGGCCAGTGGTTGTGGGGGTCTGCGGGCGGGGGGCTTATCGGAATCTGGAAGCCCCCTTTAACAAGGGGACCCCCAGATCCCGGCTCTCCCCCCTGTGTGAAATGGTAAGGGGGTACTGTACCCCTACCATTTCACAAAAAAACTGTCAAAAAAGTTAAAAATGACAAGAGACGGTTTTTGACAATTCCTTTATTTAAATGCTTCTTCTTTCTTCTGGTTCTTCTGGTTCTTCCCCTGGTGTTCTCGTCCAGCATCTCCTCCGCTGCGTCTTCTTCCCTTCTTCTCCTCGGGCCACTCCGCATGCATGGCATGGAGGGAGGCTCCCGCTCCTCTCTTCATCTTCTTCTCTTCATCTTCTTCTCTTCATCTTCTTCTCTTAATCTTCTTTTCGGGCCGCTCTGCATCCATGCTGGCATGGAGGGAGGCTCCCGCTGTGTGACACTTCTCCTCTTCTGACGGTTCTTAAATAACGGAGGGGCGGGGCCACCGGTGACCCCGCCCCCTCTGACGCACGGGAACATGACGGGACTTCCCTGTGGCATTCCCCCTGATGCCACAGGGAAGTCCTGTCAAGTCACCGTGCGTCAGAGGAGGGCAGGGTCACCGGGTGGCCCCGCCCCCCTTTATTTAAGAACCGTCAGAAGAGGAGAATCGTCACACAGCGGGAGCCTCCCTCCATGCCACCATGGATGCGGAGCGGCCCGGAGAAGAAGATGAAGAAGAGAAGAAGATGAAGAAGAGAAGAAGATGAAGAGTAAAGCAGGAGCCTCCCTCCATGCCATGCATGCGAAGCGGCCCGAGGAGAAGAAGGGAAGAAGACGCCGTGGAGGAGATGCTGGACGAGAACACCGGAGGAAGAACCAGAAGAGCCAGAAGAACCAGAAGAAGAAGAAGATGGAAGAAGAAACCGAAGGAAGATAGAAGAAAGAAAAAAGAAGAAAGAAGAAGCATTTAAATAAAGGAATTGTCAAAAACTGTCTCCTTCCTTAGGTACCCCCTTACCATTTCACACAGGGGGGAGGGCCGGGATCTGGGGGTCCCCTTGTTAAAGGGGGCTTCCAGATTACGATAAGCCCCCCGCCCGCAGACCCCCACAACCACCGGCCAGGGTTGTGGGGATGAGGCCCTTGTCCTCATCAACATGGGATGAGGACAAGCACCCTCCCAATGTTGAGGGCATGTGGCCTGGTACGGTTCAGGAGGGGGGGCACTCTCTCATCCCCCCCTCTTTTCCTGCGGCCTGCCAGGTTGCGTGCTTGGATAAGGGTATGGATTTTTGGGGGGACCCCACGCCATTTTTTTTTAAATTTTGGCGCAGGGTTCCCCTTAAAATCCATACCAGACCTGATGAGCCTCGTATTAGGGGGACCCCCATGTCATTTTTTTTTTGGTTCGGGGTTCCCCTGTGGGGAATTCCCATGCTGTTTTTATCAATGAACTTCTTTGTGTATTGTCGGAACGGCAATGCATTAATAGCCGCGAATAGTTTTAAATGACTTTTTTTCCTTTAAGCATTATTAAAATCACTGCTCCCGAAAAAAACGTCCGGTTTCAAAACTTTTTTTGCATTGATCCATGTCCCCTGGGGCAGGACCCAGGTCCCCAAACACTTTTTATGACAATAACTTGCATATAAGCCTTTAAAATTAGTAATTTTGATTATTCATGTTTGTGTCCCATAGACTTTAACGGTGTTCGCGTGTTCAAACAAATTTTTTTTACTGTTCGCATGTTCTGGTGCGAACCGAACAGGGGGGTGTTCGGCTCATCCCTACTACAGAAGTTCCTGCAATGATCGAGGTGAGAGAGGAGAAAAGTTACTTTCACTTTCTTCTGATACATCCACACCTTTCAGTGTACTACATGGCTCCACATGTTCCCGGTAAGACTTTGCAATGATCAGACACTCACCGATCACCGATCCTCATCCTGCTCCCCTTTCCAGTTCACTATCTCCTGTTCTTTTTTGCTATCCACTCACATAAATATGCACCCAACACATCCTGCAGCCTCTTGTCTCAGATTTGGGCATTCCAAACTAGGAGTCCACACACTGTCTGCCTATAGTACTAGAGTTAGCCTGCAGTGGTTGCTACAGTATACTGTTACTACTTTTAACAAGAGTAGTAAAAGTATACAGTGCAAACACTGTCTACAGCCATGAAAGATACAGCCACAGCACCTCTGATCATCATTATTAGGGATGAGCCGAACAACCCCTGTTCGGTTCACACCAGAACATGCGAACAGAAAAAAAGTTCGCTCGAACACGCGAACACCGTTAAAGTCTATGGGACACGAACATGAATAATCAAAAGTGCTAATTTTAAAGGCTTATATGCAAGTTATTGTCATAAAAAGTGTTTGGGGACCTGGGTCCTGCCCCAGGGGACATGGATCAATGCAAAAAAAAGTTTTAAAAACGGCCATTTTTTCAGGAGCAGTGATTTTAATAATGCTTAAAGTCAAACAATAAAAGTGTAATATCCCTTTATATTTCGTACCTGGGGGGTGTCTATAGTATGCCTGTAAAGGGGCGCATGTTTCCCGTGTTTAGAACAGTCTGACAGCAAAATGACATTTCGAAGGAAAAAACTCATTTAAAACTACCGCGGCTATTAATGAATTGCCGGTCCGACAATACACATAAAAGTTCATTGATAAAAACGGCATGGGAATTCCCCACAGGGAAACCCCGAACCAAAATTAAAAAAAAAAAAATGACGTTGGGGGGTCCCCCTAAATTCCATACCAGGCCCTTCAGGTCTGGTATGGATATTAAGGGGAACCCCGGCCAAAATTTAAAAAAAAAAATGACGTGGGGTTCCCCCTAAATTCCATACCAGACCCTTCAGGTCTAGTTAAAAATGACAAGAGACAGTTTTTGACAATTCCTTTATTTAAATGCTTCTTCTATCTTCCTTCATCTTCTTTATCTTCTGGTTCTTCTGGCTCTTCTGGTTTTTCCTCCGGCGTTCTCGTCCAGCATCTCCTCCGCGGCGTCTTCTATCTTCTTCTCCTCGGGCCGCTCCGCACCCATGGCATGAGGGGAGGCTCCCGCTCTTCTCTTCATCTTCTTCTTCATCCTCTTCTCTTCTTCATCTTCTTCATCTTCATCTTCTCTTCTTAATTTTCTTCTGCGGGCCGCTCCGCATCCATGCATGGAGGGAGGCTCCCGCTGTGTGACGGCGTCTCCTCGTCTGACGGTTCTTAAATAACGGGGGGGCGGGGCCACCCGGTGACCCCGCCCCCCTCTGACGCACGGGACATGACGGGACTTCCCTGTGGCATTCCCCGTGACGTCACAGGGAAGTCCCGTCAAGTCACCGTGCGTCAGAGGGGGGCGGGGTCACCGGGTGGCCCCGCCCCCCGTTATTTAAGAACCGTCAGACGAGGAGACGCCGTCACACAGCGGGAGCCTCCCTCCATGCCAGCATGGCTGCGGAGCGGCCCGGAGAAGAAATGAAGAAGGAAGAAGAGATGAAGAAGAAGAAGATGAAGAAGAGAAGAGGATGAAGAAGAAGATGAAGAGAAGAGCGGGAGCCTCCCCTCATGCCATGGGTGCGGAGCGGCCCGAGGAGAAGAAGATAGAAGACGCCGCGGAGGAGATGCTGGACGAGAACGCCGGAGGAAGAACCAGAAGAGCCAGAAGAACCAGAAGATGAAGAAGATGAAGGAAGATAGAAGAAGCATTTAAATAAAGGAATTGTCAAAAACTGTCTCTTGTCATTTTTAACTATTTTGACACTTTTTTAGTGAAATGGTAGGGGTAAGTACCCCCTTACCATTTCACACAGGGGGGGGGCGGGATCTGGGGGTCCCCTTGTTAAAGGGGGCTTCCAGATTCCGATAAGCCCCCCGCCCGCAGACCCCCACAACCACCGGCCACGGTTGTGGGGATGAGGCCCTTGTCCTCATCAACATGGGGACAAGGTGTTTTGGGGGGCTACCCCAAAGCACCCTCCCAATGTTGAGGGCATGTGGCCTGGTACGGTTCAGGAGGGGGGGGGGCCGCACTCTCATCCCCCCCTCTTTTCCTGCGGCCTGCCAGGTTGCGTGCTCGGATAAGGGTCTGGTATGGATTTTTGGGGGAACCCCACGCCGTTTTTTTTTTTTTTTTGGCGCGGGGTTCCCCTTAAAATCCATACCAGACCTGAAGGGTCTGGTATGGAATTTAGGGGGAACCCCACGTCATTTTTTTTTTTAAATTTTGGCCGGAGTTCCCCTTAATATCCATACCAGACCTGAAGGGCCTGGTATGGAATTTAGGGGGACCCCCCACGTCATTTTTTTTTTTTTTAATTTTGGTTCGGGGTTTCCCTGTGGGGAATTCCCATGCCGTTTTTATCAATGAACTTTTATGTGTATTGTCGGACCGGCAATTCATTAATAGCCGCGGTAGTTTTAAATGAGTTTTTTCCTTCGAAATGTCATTTTGCTGTCAGACTGTTCTAAACACGGGAAACATGCGCCCCTTTACAGGCATACTATAGACACCCCCCAGGTACGAAATTTAAAGGGATATTACACTTTTATTTTTTGACTTTAAGCATTATTAAAATCACTGCTCCTGAAAAAACGTCCGTTTTTAAAACTTTTTTTTGCATTGATACATGTCCCCTGGGGCAGGACCCGGGTCCCCAAACACTTTTTATGACAATAACTTGCATATAAGCCTTTAAAATTAGCACTTTTGATTTCTCCCATAGACTTTTAAAGGGTGTTCCGCGGCATTCGAATTTGCCGCGAACACCCCAAATTGTTCGGTGTTCAGCGAACTTGCGAACAGCCAATGTTCGAGTCGAACATGAGTTCGACTCGAACTCGAAGCTCATCCCTAATCATTATCATGCTGATGATTACACTGTACTTCATGTGACTGTATATAGGCTGCACAGTGTAATCATCAGCATGATAATGATGATCACAGGTGCTGTGGCTGTATCTTTCATGGCTGCAGACAATGTTTGCACTGTATAATTTTGCCCCAGGCTTTTATTCAGCTGAAATGTGGCACTGCTGAAATATGCACTCTGTACGTAGCACACCCTGGACTCTGTATGTAGCACACTCGTGACCCTGTACGTTACACACCTTGGACCCTGTACTCTGCACGTAGCACACACTAAACCCTGTACTCTGCACGTAGCATACCCTGGACCCTGTACTCTGCACGTAGCATACCCTGGACCCTGTACTCTGCACGTAGCACACCCTGAACCCTGTACTCTGCACGTAGCACACCCTGGACTCTGTACTCTGCACATAGCACACCCTGGACTCTGTATTCTGCACGTAGCACACCCTGAACACTGTATTCTGCACATAGCACACTCTGAACTCTGTATTCTGCACGTAGCACACCCTGAACTCTGTACTCTGCACGTAGCAAACCCTGAACTCTGTACTCTGCACGTAGCAAACCCTGAACTCTGTACTCTGCACGTAGCAAACCCTGAACTCTGTACTCTGCACGTAACACACCCTGAACTCTGTACTCTGCACGTAACACACCCTGAACTCTGTAGTCTGCACGTAGCATACCCTGGACCCTGTACTCTGCACGTAGCACACCTGGACCCTGCACTCTGCATGAAGCACACCCTGAACTCTGTACTTTGCACATAGCAGACCCTGAACTCTGTACGTAGCAGACCCTGAACTCTGTACTCTGCATGTAGTACACCCTGAACTCTGTACTCTGCACATAGCACACCCTGGACTCTGTATTCTGCACGTAGCACACCCTGGACTCTGTATTCTGCACGTAACACACCCTGAACTCTGTACTCTGCACTTAGCACACCCTGAACTCTGTACTCTGCATGTAGCACACCCTGAACTCTGTACTCTGCATGTAACACACCCTGAACTCTGTACTCTACACATAGCACACTCTGTACACTGCATGTAGCACACCCTGGACCCTGTACTCAGCATGAAGCACACCCTGAACCCTGTACTCTGCACGTAGTACACCCTGGACCCTGTACTCTGCATGAAGCACACCCTGAACTCTGTACTCTGCACGTAGCACACCCTGAACTCTGTATTCTGCACGTAGCACACCCTGAACTCTGTACTCTGCACGTAGCACACTCTGAACTCTGTACACTGCACGTAGCACACCCTGAACTCTGTACTCTGCATGTAGCAAACCCTGAGCTCTGCACATAGCACACCCTGGACCCTGTACTCTGCACGTAGCACACCCTGGACCCTGTACTCTGCATGTAGCATACCCTGAACCCTGTACTCTGCACATAGCACACTCTGTACACTGCATGTAGCACACCCTGTGCCATGTACTCTGCATGTAGCACACCCTGAACTCTGTACATAGCACACTCTGTACACTGCAGGTAGCACACCCTAGACCCTGTACTCTGCATGTAGCACACCCTGAACTCTGTACGTAGCACACCCTGAACTTTGTACTCTGCATGTAGCACACCATGGACTCTGTATTCTGCACATAGCACACCCTGGACTCTGTATTCTGCACATAACACACCCTGAACTCTGTACTCTACACGTAGCACACCCTGAACTCTGTACTCTGCACGTAGCACACCCTGAACTCTGTACTCTGCACGTAGCACACCCTGGACCCTGTACTCTGCACGTAGTACACCCTGGACCCTGTACTCCGCACGAAGCACAACCTGAACTCTGTACTCTGCACATAGCACATCCTGAACTCTGTATTCTGCACGTAACACACCCTGAACTCTGTACTCTGCATGTAGCACACCCTGAACTCTGTACTCTGCACGCAGCACACCCTGAACTCTGTACTCTGCACGCAGCACACCCTGAACTCTGTACTCTGCACGCAGCACACCCTGAACTCTGTACTCTGCACGCAGCACACCCTGAACTCTGTACTCTGCACGCAGCACACCCTGAACTCTGTACTCTGCACGCAGCACACCCTGAACTCTGTACTCTGCACGCAGCACACCCTGAACTCTGTACTCTGCACGCAGCACACCCTGAACTCTGTACTCTGCACGCAGCACACCCTGAACTCTGTACTCTGCACGCAGCACACCCTGAACTCTGTACTCTGCACGCAGCACACCCTGAACTCTGTACTCTGCATGTAGCAAACCCTGAACTCTGTACTCTGCATGTAGCAAACCCTGAACTCTGTACTCTGCACGTAGCACACCCTGGACCCTGTACTCTGCATGTAGCATACCCTGAACGCTGTACTTTGCACATAGCACACCCTGAACTTTGCACTCTGTACATATGTAGCACACCTTGAACTCTGTACGTAGCACACCTTGAACTCTGTACGTAGCACACCTTGAACTCCTCAGCCAATGGGTACACAAAGTGCATTGTCCTTCCCTTCAAATTAATCCTGCAGGCTTCCAGAAGCTGCAGAAGTTCCTGCAATGATCAAGGTGAGAGAGGAGAAAGAGTTACTTTCACTTTCTCCGGATACATCCACACCTTTCAGTGTACTACATGGCTCCACATGTTCCCGGTAAGACTATGCAATGATCAGACACTCACCGATCCTCATCCTCCTCCCCTTTCCAGTTCACTATCTCCTGTTCTTTTTTGCTCTCCACTCACATAAATATGCACCCAACACATCCTGCAGCCTCTTGTCTCAGATTTGGGCATTCCAAACTAGGAGTCCACACACTGACTGTCTGCCTATAGTACTAGAGTTAGACTCAGCCTGCAGTGGTTGCTACAGTATACTGTTACTACTTTAACAAGAGTAGTAAAAGTATACAGTGAAAACACTGTCTGCAGCCATGAAAGATACAGCCACAGCACATGTGATCATCATTATCATGCTGATGATTACACTGTACAGCCTATATACAGTACAGTCACATGAAGTACAGTGTAATCATCAGTATGATAATGATGATCACAGGTGCTGTGGCTGTAGACAATGATTGCACTGTATAATTTTACTCCAGGCTTTTTTTCAGCTTTTCATGTAGCACACCCTGAACTCTGTACTCTGCATGTAACACACTCTGTACACTGCACGTAGCACACCCTGAACTCTGTACTCTGCACGTAGAACACCCTGAACTCTGTACTCTGCAGGTAGCATACCCTGAACTCTGTACTCTGCACGTAGAACACCCTGAACTCTGTACTCTGCACGTAGAACACCCTGAACTCTGTACTCTGCAGGTAGCATACCCTGAACTCTGTACTCTGCACGTAGAACACCCTGAACTCTGTACTCTGCACGTAGAACACCCTGAACTCTGTACTCTGCAGGTAGCATACCCTGAACTCTGTACACTGCACGTAGCACACCCTGGACCCTGTACTCTGCACGTAGCACACCCTGAAATCTGTACTCTGCACGTAGAACACCCTGAACTCTGTACTCTGCACGTAGAACACCCTGAACTCTGTACTCTGCACGTAGAACACCCTGGACCCTGAACTCTGCACGTAGCACACCCTGGACCCTGAACTCTGCACGTAGCACACCCTGAAATCTGTACTCTGTACGTAGAACACCCTGGACCCTGCACTCTGCACGTAGAACACCCCGAACTCTGTACTCTGTATGTAGAACACCCTGGACCCTGTACTCTGCACGTAGAACACCCCGAACTCTGTACTCTGCATGTAGCACACCCTGAAATCTGTACTCTGTATGTAGAACATCCTGGACCCTGTACTCTGCACGTAGCACACCCTGGACCCTAAACTCTGCACGTAGCACACCCTGAAATCTGTACTCTGTACGTAGAACACCCTGGACCCTGTACTCTGCACGTAGAACACCCCGAACTCTGTACTCTGCACGTAGAACACCCTGGACCCTGTACTCTGCACGTAGCACACCCTGGACCCTGTACTCTGCATGTAGCATACCCTGAACGCTGTACTCTGCACATAGCACACCCTGAACTTTGCACTCTGTACATATGTAGCACACCTTGAACTCTGTACGTAGCACACCTTGAACTCCTCAGCCAATGGGTACACAAAGTGCATTGTCCTTCCCTTCAAATTAATCCTGCAGGCTTCCAGAAGCTGCAGAAGTTCCTGCAATGATCAAGGTGAGAGAGGAGAAAGAGTTACTTTCACTTTCTCCGGATACATCCACACCTTTCAGTGTACTACATGGCTCCACATGTTCCCGGTAAGACTATGCAATGATCAGACACTCACCGATCCTCATCCTCCTCCCCTTTCCAGTTCACTATCTCCTGTTCTTTTTTGCTCTCCACTCACATAAATATGCACCCAACACATCCTGCAGCCTCTTGTCTCAGATTTGGGCATTCCAAACTAGGAGTCCACACACTGACTGTCTGCCTATAGTACTAGAGTTAGACTCAGCCTGCAGTGGTTGCTACAGTATACTGTTACTACTTTAACAAGATTAGAAAAAGTATACAGTGAAAACACTGTCTACAGCTATGAAAGATACAGCCACAGCACATGCATACTTGCCAACTGTCCCGGGACATTCCCGGGACTTACACTTCATTCACGAATTTTTTGTGTCCCGGTAAATGTCCCGAAAAATCCGGTTTTTGATTTTTGCCGCCGCCGCCGCTAGAGGTCTGCGGCCGGTGGAGACATTGTCTCCGCCGGCCGCCATCTTGAAGAAGCTTGAAGACGACTGGGGGGGGGGCTAGACGGAGCTCCTCCGACGCCGCCCACCCTCCGCCCCGCCTCACTCCGCCCACCCTCCGCTCTGCCCCGCCTCACTCCGCCCACCCTCCGCCCCGCTCCGCCCCGCCTCACTCCGCCTACCCCCGCCCCGCTGCCAGGGAAAGGGGCGGGGGTTTTGCCATCCATGCGGAATTCAAAAAGACAGAAACACCGGCAGACTCTGAGGTAGGGGAGGGGGGCGCACGCCGCTGTGGTAAATTGTAGGGGGGGCTCCACTGGGGGACACCTGATGTGAGGGGGGGCTCCACTGGGGGACACCTGATGTGAGGGGGGGCTCCACTGGGGGACACCTGATGTGAGCGGGGGCTCCACTGGGGGACACCTGATGTGAGCGGGGGCTCCACTGGGGGACACCTGATGTGAGGGGGGGCTCCACTGGGGGACACCTGATGTGAGCGGGGGCTCCACTGGGGGACACCTGATGTGAGCGGGGGCTCCACTGGGGGACACCTGATGTGAGCGGGGGCTCCACTGGGGGACACCTGATGTGAGGGGGGGCTCCACTGGGGGACACCTGATGTGAGCGGGGGCTCCACTGGGGGACACCTGATGTGAGCGGGGGCTCCACTGGGGGACACCTGATGTGAGGGGGGGCTCCACTGGGGGACACCTGATGTGAGCGGGGGCTCCACTGGGGGACACCTGATGTGAGCGGGGGCTCCACTGGGGGACACCTGATGTGAGGGGGGGCTCCACTGGGGGACACCTGATGTGAGGGGGGGCTCCACTGGGGGACACCTGATGTGAGGGGGGGCTCCACTGGGGGACACCTGATGTGAGCGGGGGCTCCACTGGGGGACACCTGATGTGAGCGGGGGCTCCACTGGGGGACACCTGATGTGAGTGGGGGCTCCACTGGGGGACACCTGATGTGAGCGGGGGCTCCACTGGGGGACACCTGATGTGAGCGGGGGCTCCACTGGGGGACACCTGATGTGAGCGGGGGCTCCACTGGGGGACACCTGATGTGAGCGGGGGCTCCACTGGGGGACACCTGATGTGAGCGGGGGCTCCACTGGGGGACACCTGATGTGAGGGGGGGCTCCACTGGGGGACACCTGATGTGAGGGGGGGCTCCACTGGGGGACACCTGATGTGAGGGGGGGCTCCACTGGGGGACACCTGATGTGAGCGGGGGCTCCACTGGGGGACACCTGATGTGAGGGGGGGCTCCACTGGGGGACACCTGATGTGAGGGGGGGCTCCACTGGGGGACACCTGATGTGAGCGGGGGCTCCACTGGGGGACACCTGATGTGAGGGGGGGCTCCACTGGGGGACACCTGATGTGAGCGGGGGCTCCACTGGGGGACACCTGATGTGAGCGGGGGCTCCACTGGGGGACACCTGATGTGAGCGGGGGCTCCACTGGGGGACACCTGATGTGAGCGGGGGCTCCACTGGGGGACACCTGATGTGAGCGGGGGCTCCACTGGGGGACACCTGATGTGAGCGGGGGCTCCACTGGGGGACACCTGATGTGAGCGGGGGCTCCACTGGGGGACACCTGATGTGAGGGGGGGCTCCACTGGGGGACACCTGATGTGAGGGGGGGCTCCACTGGGGGACACCTGATGTGAGGGGGGGCTCCACTGGGGGACACCTGATGTGAGCGGGGGCTCCACTGGGGGACACCTGATGTGAGGGGGGGCTCCACTGGGGGACACCTGATGTGAGGGGGGGCTCCACTGGGGGACACCTGATGTGAGCGGGGGCTCCACTGGGGGACACCTGATGTGAGGGGGGGCTCCACTGGGGGACACCTGATGTGAGCGGGGGCTCCACTGGGGGACACCTGATGTGAGGGGGGGCTCCGCCAGGGACACCTGATGTGAGGGGGGGCTCCGCCAGGGACACCTGATGTGAGGGGGGGCTCCGCCAGGGACACCTGATGTGAGGGGGGCTCCGCCAGGGACACCTGATGTGAGGGGGGGCTCCGCCAGGGACACCTGATGTGAGGGGGAGCTCCGCCAGGGACACCTGATGTGAGGGGGAGCTCCGCCAGGGACTCCTGATGTGAGGGGGAGCTCCGCCAGGGACTCCTGATGTGAGGGGGAGCTCCGCCAGGGACTCCTGATGTGAGGGGGAGCTCCGCCAGGGACTCCTGATGTGAGGGGGAGCTCCGCCGGGGACTCCTGATGTGAGGGGGAGCTCCGCCGGGGACTCCTGATGTGAGGGGGAGCTCCGCCGGGGACTCCTGATGTGAGGGGGAGCTCCGCCGGGGACTCCTGATGTGAGGGGGAGCTCCGCCGGGGACTCCTGATGTGAGGGGGAGCTCCGCCGGGGACTCCTGATGTGAGGGGGAGCTCCGCCGGGGACTCCTGATGTGAGGGGGAGCTCCGCCGGGGACTCCTGATGTGAGGGGGAGCTCCGCCGGGGACTCCTGATGTGAGGGGGAGCTCCGCCGGGGACTCCTGATGTGAGGGGGAGCTCCGCCGGGGACTCCTGATGTGAGGGGGAGCTCCGCCGGGGACTCCTGATGGGAGGGGGGGCTCCGCCGGGGACACCTGATGGGAGGGGGGGCTCCGCCGGGGACACCTGATGGGAGGGGGGGCTCCGCCGGGGACACCTGATGGGAGGGGGGGCTCCGCCGGGGACACCTGATGCGAGGGGGGGCTCCGCCGGGGACACCTGATGCGAGGGGGGGCTCTGCCGGGGACACCTGATGTGAGGACGGACTCTGCCGGGGGCAGGCGACGTGGCTAGTGACACGCTCAGGGATCCCACTGATTCTGCATTATGGTGAGTTGAATGATTTAATTTTATATTACAATGTAATAATAGAAATACTGCACTTCAATCATCCTGACACCATAACAATCATGGTGCCGGGATGATTGAAGTGCTAACACCAGGTGTTTGGAGTATCTTTATCTGCTGATTGTTAAACTTTCTAGAATACACATATTTTTATTGTGTAGGATCTGGGGCTGCTGTCCCGTCATTTCCCTCTCCCCCTTTCCCTCTCCCCCTTTCCCTCTCCCCCTTTCCCTCTCCCCCCCTCATTCATCTCAGACTCTAACCACACCCTCTTGAGCCACGCCCATTTAAGCCACGCCCACTATGACGCGTAAACCACGCCCATTTTTCGCCGCGGCGCGCTTCGCGCGCCGCACTTACTATTTTTTGCTAAGCCACGCCTACAAACGAATGCCCCGCCCTCTAATTATTGTACGGCTCCGCCTACAGCCACAAAAGTGTCCCACATTTTTTTTTTACAATGTTGGCAACTATGCACATGTGATCATCATTATCATGCTGATGATTACACTGTACAGCCTATATACAGTACAGTGTAATCATCAGTATGATAATGATGATCACAGGTGCTGTGGCTGTAGACAATGTTTGCACTGTATAATTTTACTCCAGGCTTTTTTTCAGCTTTTCATGTAGCACACCCTGAACTCTGTACTCTGCATGTAACACACTCTGTACACTGCACGTAGCACACCCTGAACTCTGTACTCTGCACGTAGAACACCCTGAACTCTGTACTCTGCACGTAGAACACCCTGAACTCTGTACTCTGCAGGTAGCACACCCTGGACCCTGTACTCTGCACGTAGCACACCCTGAAATCTGTACTCTGTACGTAGAACACCCTGGACCCTGTACTCTGCACGTAGAACACCCTGAACTCTGTACACTGCACGTAGCACACCCTGGACCCTGTACTCTGCACGTAGCACACCCTGAAATCTGTACTCTGCACGTAGAACACCCTGAACTCTGTACTCTGCACGTAGAACACCCTGAACTCTGTACACTGCACGTAGCACACCCTGGACCCTGTACTCTGCACGTAGCACACCCTGAAATCTGTACTCTGTACGTAGAACACCCTGGACCCTGTACTCTGCACGTAGCACACCCTGGACCCTGAACTCTGCACGTAGCACACCCTGAAATCTGTACTCTGTATGTAGAACACCCTGGACCCTGTACTCTGCACGTAGCACACCCTGGACCCTAAACTCTGCACGTAGCACACCCTGAAATCTGTAATCTGTACGTAGAACACCCTGGACCCTGTACTCTGCATGTAGAACACCCCGAACTCTGTACTCTGCACGTAGCACACCCTGAAATCTGTACTCTGTATGTAGAACACCCTGGACCCTGTACTCTGCACGTAGCACACCCTGGACCCTGAACTCTGCACGTAGCACACCCTGAACTCTGTACTCTGCATGTAGCACACCCTGGACCCTGTACTCTGCACGTAGCACACCCTGAAATCTGTACTCTGTACGTAGAACACCCTGGACCCTGTACTCTGCACGTAGAACACCCTGAACTCTGTACACTGCACGTAGCACACCCTGGACCCTGTACTCTGCACGTAGCACACCCTGAAATCTGTACTCTGCACGTAGAACACCCTGAACTCTGTACTCTGCACGTAGAACACCCTGAACTCTGTACACTGCACGTAGCACACCCTGGACCCTGTACTCTGCACGTAGCACACCCTGAAATCTGTACTCTGTACGTAGAACACCCTGGACCCTGTACTCTGCACGTAGCACACCCTGGACCCTGAACTCTGCACGTAGCACACCCTGAAATCTGTACTCTGTATGTAGAACACCCTGGACCCTGTACTCTGCACGTAGCACACCCTGGACCCTAAACTCTGCACGTAGCACACCCTGAAATCTGTAATCTGTACGTAGAACACCCTGGACCCTGTACTCTGCACGTAGAACACCCCGAACTCTGTACTCTGCACGTAGCACACCCTGAAATCTGTACTCTGTATGTAGAACACCCTGGACCCTGTACTCTGCACGTAGCACACCCTGGACCCTGAACTCTGCACGTAGCACACCCTGAACTCTGTACTCTGCATGTAGCACACCCTGGACCCTGAACTCTGCACGTAGCACACCCTGAACGCTGTACTCTGCATGTAGCACACCCTGAACTCTGTACACTGCGCGTAGCACACCCTGGACCCTGCATTCTGCACATAACACACCCTGAAATCTATACTCTGCACATAGCACACCCTGAACTCTACACTCTGTATGTAGCACACCTTGAACTCTGTATGTAGCACACCTTGAACTCTGCACGTAGCACACCTTGAACTCTGCACGTAGCACACTTTGAACTCTTCACTCTGTACGTAGCACACCTTGAACTCTACACATAGCACACCCTGAACTCTGCACGTAGCACACCCTGAACTCTGCACGTAGCACACCTTGAACTCTGCACGTAGCACACCTTGAACTCTGCACGTAGCACACCTTGAACTCTGCACGTAGCACACCCTGAACTCTGCACGTAGCACACCTTGAACTCTTCACTCTGTACGTAGTACACCTTGAACTCTGCACGTAGCACACCCTGAACTCTGCACGTAGCACACCCTGAACTCTGCACGTAGCACACCCTGAACTCTGCACGTAGCACACCCTGAACTCTGCACGTAGCACACCTTGAACTGTGCACGTAGCACACCTTGAACTCTTCACTCTGTACGTAGCACACCTTGAACTCTGCACGTAGCACACCCTGAACTCTGCACGTAGCACACCCTGAACTCTGCACGTAGCACACCCTGAACTCTGCACGTAGCACACCCTGAACTCTGCACGTAGCACACCCTGAACTCTGCACGTAGCACACCCTGAACTCTGCACGTAGCACACCTTGAACTGTGCACGTAGCACACCTTGAACTCTTCACTCTGTACTTAGCACACCTTGAACTCTGCATGTAGCACACCCTGAACTCTCCACGTAGCACACCTTGAACTGTGCACGTAGCACACCTTGAACTCTTCACTCTGTACGTAGCACACCTTGAACTCTGCATGTAGCACACCCTGAACTCTGCACCTAGCACACCTTGAACTCTTCACTCTGTACGTAGCACACCTTGAACTCTGCACGTAGCACACCTTGAACTCTTCACTCTGTATGTAGCACACCCTGAACTCTGCACCCTGCATTCTGTATGTAGTACACCTTGAACTGTGCACTCTGTTTGTAATGTATGTAATGTATGGTCTTGGCCACCACTACAGCTCAGTTTCAGGGTCTTAGCAATCTTCTTACAGCCTAGGCTATCTTTATGTAGCAGCAGCGCAACAATTCTTTTTTTTTAGATCCTCAGAGTGTTCTTTGCCATGAGGTGCCATGTTGAACTTTCAGTGACCAGTATGAGAGAGCATCTGCACTCCAGTAACCCCCCCCCCATCTTTTTTTTTTTTGGATTGAGTGGAGAGAGACTAGAGCCCCTGTCAGTTTGTATTGCTTTCTGTGCCCCCCCATTAGGGAGATTCACCCTCTCTATTTGTCCTGTGTACTGTTATTGTAGTGAAAGTAAAAAAACAAACATACACATTTTGGGTTGTCCCCAGAACAGTAATAGAGGGGACATCTTCCAATGGGGACACTAGTTTTGATGACTTGGGGGTGCCCAAGGAATTCCCTTAATTGCAGGAACTTCCTCTGACTTCCTGTTTTAGCTATGGGAAAGGAAGTGAAGTGAAATCTCCACAATAGGACACATATGGTGAAAAATAAAACATAACCGCGATAACCCTTCCTTGCTCCATCAAAAATTAAAATAAGTTTTCCCTAAATTTACATTTAAAGGTGGCTACTGGAGTGCAGATGTCTGGAGTTTCTATTTTCTTATAAACTGAGCCAGCACCCAGTGAATGTGAGTGGCAGATTGGTATGAACCAACCAGGAGCAGTGTTCATTCTTATGTTATTAAGCTGAGTTCACAATATCAAAAGCTCTGAAAAGTGATACACAGTGGATCACTTTTCAGAATGCAGCATCTGTCAGATGTTCAGGAGGTGACCCTTTTGTCCTCTGAATGCCTGTTTATCATGACAAGTGGCAGTGTATAATGGTGCTAATGCACTACAACCATAAGCAAAGTGTTTGGCTCACAGTTGTGGCACGGCCCCATTGACATGAATGGCCAAGTATGACAGTCAACTCAATGTGCCTTGTCAAATTTTCCACAGCTTGTCACAGCCATGGTATGTGAGTAGGCTCCTTCATCTGCATTTTAGATTTAAAGAGGGAGTCCCGCAAATTTTTATTTTTTTTTAAAAGTCAGCAGCTACAAATACTGCAGCTGCTGACTTTTAAAATAAGGACACTTACCTGTCCCAGGGTCCAGCGATGTCGGCACCCGAGGCAAAACCGTCCCTCGGTCCTCCGATGCTGCTGCCATCATCTTCGGTAAGGGAATCAGGAAATGAAGCCTTGCAGCTTCACTTCCCGGTTACCTACGGCGCATGTGTCGCGCTGCGCAATCCGAATGGTCCCTGCTGTCTCTGGGACCCGTGTGTGTCCCAGCAGACAGTGCGGGGGGGCGGGAAGTGGAGTTATGCCAGGAAGTGGGTGCAAATACCTGTCTTAGACAGGTATCTGCACCCCCTTCCCCCTGAAAGGTGTCAAATGTGACACCAGAGGGGGGGAGGGTGCCGAAAAGCAGAGGTTCAATTTTTGTGTGAACCTCTGCTTTAGGATCGGTGGCCATGGGGCAATAAAACTTGGGCTTAGCTGCAGTCTGTACTAGGCCCTATGATTTCTAATGGTGGCCCTGATGATAGGACAGTGGAGAGCAAAGCAGATCTCTCTGTACATGGTTAGGACACCCCGATTAACCAGAAGCTCAGTCTTAAATATAAAGAAAAGTCCCTCTATAAACAGCCTTACAGACTGACCGCTTTAGAAACCAGACATTGAAGCCTAAGTCCAAGTTTACTATTTGCTTCACTAACATATGTCCCTGCTGGGGGCACTGTATATATTGTATTTATACACTACAATTTGTCACAGCATGGCAGGCGTGCTAATTATTGTTTTCTGGGTACTCAAGGCTGAACCCCCCCCCCCCAGGAAAAAAAATTATCTACAGTCCTGCTTAAAGGAAATTGAGAGAGTTGAGACTGCTATTGCAGACCTTTCTCTAAAAACGCTAGCTATCTGACTGTCTCTCCCTTCTATACTTGGAGACAATGACCTGGAACAAGGATAGAGATCAAAAAGTCAAGTGAAGTCAGAATACCTAATCTGCATACTTGTTCTGGGTCAGTGACTTAGTTATTTGTGTAGGCATGTCAGGATGAAAACTAATACTTTCAGAAGTCAGGAATAGCTGCCTTAATACATCTTCATGGCATGTTTCATCAGGGGAGTCTACAGGCACATACATGTTTTGTTGTCTAATAATTTAGGGTTGCACTGATAGCGATACCGGCATCAGTGCTGATACTATGCATTTGCACGAGCATCGGTACTCGTGCAAATGCACCGATACCTGAAGCCGATACTTGCAGGCTCGGTTCTTTCAGCTGTCAGCGGGATTCCCCCACTGACAGCTGAAATGTAAAACGAAAAAAAGCCAACAATTATCAGTTGTTGGGGAGCGGGGCTGCCGTGTCCTTAACAACCAATGACTCTTTCAGCTGTCAGTGGGGTTCCCCTGTTGACAGCTGAAGTGTTAAAGAAGTTCGGGCAATTAGAGCTGTCCAAAAAAAAAGAAAAAGCAGCCGGGCAATGTTTATCAACAACATTGCTCAGCCGCTGAAACAGAAAGGTAAAAAGAAACATTGGGTTTGATTTACTAAAACTGGAGAGTGCAAAAACTGGTGCAGCTGTGCATAGAAACCAATCAGCTTCCAGTTGCAATACAAAAGTTATCCCCGCACTAGTTTAGGTCTCACCAGGTGTAAAGCTGATCTTGCTCTCCAGAGATGAGAGGTTCCAGGTGCTGGCTCATGCTAGTAGAGACTATATGCAAACGAGAAGATCTGGACAGTGCGGCTGTCCAGATCTTCTCGTTTGCATACAATCAGCTTCGAGGTTCTTTGTCAAATCTTAATTAAACAAGCTGAAGTTAGAAGCTGATTGGCTAACATATACAGCTGCACCAGATTTTTGCACTCTTCATCTTTCTGTTTCTTCATCTACAGATAAAAGGAATGAACTTTGATCTTCAGATGAAGTCAATTTAAAGCAACCTGTCAAATAAAAAAAAAATATTTTTGTGTTTTTTAATAAATGTTCCTTTGTTTAACCCACTTCACCTCCAGAAAGGTTTAACCCCCCCCCCTTTCTGACCAAGCCATTTTTTGCGATACGGCACTGCCTTGCTTTAACTGATAATTGCGTGGTCATGCAACACTCTACCCAAATAAAATTTATGTCCTTTTTTCCCCACAAATAGAGCTTTCTTTTGGTGTTATTTGATCACATCTGCGCTTTTTATTTTTTGCGCTAGAAGCAAAGAACCACCGACAATTTTGACGGTGTAACTATCTAACCCAGCCTAAATGTCTGTGCCTGTAGTGCTGAATGGAGGAGCGATCTGTACAACATTATTTTAACCAGAGGAGAGAAGTTGGAGGTGCTCTCTCTTATCTTGGGAGTACTGGAGAGCAAGGGGTGCAGCGGCAGCCCTGGTGGAGTTAAAAGAAAGAGAGAGGACTGGATTGTTCCATTTTTACATACTGTACATAAAGCTTTTCATGTCCATAACCTGCTTAGAAATAAGGGGTTACATTGATCTGGTGAGCCTTTTCACATATTCAAGGCACTGATAACAGAGTTGAAAGATTGGGGTTTATTTACTAAAACTGGAGGGTGCAAAATCTGGTACAGCTCTGCATAGAAACCAGCTTCCAGTTTTTTTTTGTTTTTTTTGTCAAAGCTTAAAGCGGAAGTAAACCCATCTATAAAACTGCTTCATTTCCAGCACGTGCCGGAAATGTAACACTCCCATTGGTTGTGCTCTCAACCAAACTGTCAAGCCATCCAATGGCTGGTGTCATAACTGATCACATGTGCAGCATCATGGCAGTTGTAGATTAAACAGAGGCAAAGATGGCAGCTTCCTTGGCAGAAAACGATAGGAGGATTTACTTACACTTTAATTGAACAAGATGAAGTTAGAAGCTGATTGGCTACCATGCACAGCTGCACCAGATTTTGCATTCTCCAGTTTTTAGTAAATCAACCCCAGCATTATTTAGAGCATTTGGGTTATGACAAAGATTGAACTTTTGTTGTATGGATTTACTTTACTAAAATCTCACTATATTTGCTTGTTTCACATGAAGGTGAGTGTTTATTGCATGAATGGTTAGAGTGTGATTCATATACAGTATATATAGTGCTGGTAAATTCTTCTATATTTGTTTATCCTTTTTCCACTGACTCAGGGGGGTGGCAACTTTACCTGCTGCTGGGGCACAGGTATTATTTGTTTCCAGCATCGGTCTTTAGAATATATGTACATACACACATACATACTGTATATATATATATATATATATGTATATCTATCTATCTATCTATCTATCTATCTATCTATCTATCTATCTATCTATCTATCTATCTATCTATCTATCTATCTATCTATCCATATATATATATATATATATACAGTATGTATGTGTGTATGTACATATATTCTAAAGACCGATGCTGGAAACAAATAATACATATATATATATATTTATTTATATATTCATTTATATATATATATATATATATATATATATATATATATATATATATATATATATATATATATATATATATATATATATATATATATATATATATATATATATATATATATATATTATGAATTCTAGTGTCAGTATATTTTGTTATTTATGCTGATTTAAAGCAAAAAGTACAGGCCACACTAGAACTGAAACAAGATATGAAACACGACTACATCCTTATTAGGAATTTCCAAAACCTTTTTGGTTTGTGTTTGTTAAAATGGGAAGTGTGCTGTGCAGACCTGTAAATATGTCAGTACTGTTTTGAATAGATATCTTTGTGCCACACATTTCCCAATCTATGTTGATTACATGAAATCTAACTACAGGCATTTTTCTCATTGAGGATGGTAAGGAGTGTCAGTTATTCTAGACCTAGATGGCCTCTTTAACCTACTACAATAGCTTATTTAAGTGAAAAACAGATGTTTGCACAGTGGAAAGTATTTGCAGTGCTTCATATGGAAACACCCATCACTTTCTTGTGAATGCGCTACACAAATGATTTTGTCATCCTACCCAACCCATAAAAGATATATGACTAGAGCTCAAACATCCTTTCATCCATGGCCCATACCTTTCAGGAAATACAGTTTCTCAATACACAACTGTGCACTAGAAATCAGCATTGACCTGTCTGTTTAAGGTCAAGGGAATGAGAGGTGGATGTTGAGTCACCTATGACTCTGTCCACTCTTTTGCATTTGAAAGGCAAATTAGACTCTCATTTTCAGGTTCCTTTACACACACCTCTTCCTGAATGTATTCCCTGCTGCTGCTTTTCCTTGGTGCCTCACTATTTTTACTCTGTATTAGGCTGTGTTATGTTTATGTAGCACCCTCCCAGTTAGTTTAGGTGGCAAAATTTAGTTTAGCTCCTCTGCAATCAGTGTAGCAGGGTTTGATTGCTCTGGTCTGCCCGGTGTTTCACAGGCTGTTGGTCTGATTGCTTCACGCTGCATTCTGAAGGATTCCAAATAGGAGAGCAGCCTGAATATCTATGAGGACCCAGCCAATTCCTGAAGAGGTGTGTCCAATAGGTGGCCATAAATAATCTGAAGCCTGGAGCAGAGGTTGTTGGAGCCTGGGTTCAGCCCTGCCAAAGCTCCTATGGAGCAGGAGAAAGCCATTGGGACTCAGTGCTTTGAAGAGAGATAAGAAAACACTGCAGATATATGTGCCCAGCTCAAATTTCATGAATCTGATTTACATCCATTATAAAGTACTCAGAGATTGTGCTTAACCATGTTTAAAATCTAATTTTAATGAAAGTAAAATAAAAACACTGCACGGAATATTGATAAAAAGTTATTACAAAAGAGACATAAACAACAGTTAACTAGAAGGGTTTTAAAATCAAAAAATACTTAACAGGAGTCAGTGGCATCTTATTGTAACACTCAGTATTCTTAGTAACTTTGATCGTAAAACAACAAAATGGTTCAAGGGGTTTTGTTTTATTATGTCCAGCGGACACACGCTTTGTCATCACATTTTTAAAAATTTATACTATACAGTAGGTCCTCACTTTTCTTGCCCTTTCATATGCTCGATTGATCCACTGTTTCTTATACTCACATTTAAAGAATCTCTTTTTCAATTCTCCTGCTTCCTTCTCGAAGTCTGCTAGACTTGCACAATCCCTACAGACTTTCAAGTATTGGGCTCCTAGCATACTTTTCTTTAAAGATTCCAGGTGCAAACTTTCTGCATGTAAGAGATTGTTATTGGAGGTAGGCTTTCTATAATTTAGAACTATTAGTCCCATTCATTTCCAATTCTATAGTTAATTCCAAGAACGTGATCTTACTGGTGTCACACATACTTGGAAAAATTAAACTTTAAACCACAATTTTTCTCCACTTCATCTCTTGCTCCTTGCCAGATGATGAGTATGTCATCAATGTTCCTATACCAGACTAATATTCTGGACCGGTACCCTGACAATGTTTCTTCCCCAAAAACCTGATTTTCCCACTCACCCAAGTATAAATGAGCATATGCTAATTAGTGTATAGAAAGATAAATGTCCCATGAGCCACACATCGAGACAGACCCGCTGTGGGGTAGTATGTAGCAACCTCAGCCTAGGCTCAAACCAGGCCATGCACCCAAAGCATTTTGCTTGCTGTCTCAATTTGCGGCTCATTGGATATTTATCTTACTATACACTGACATCTGGACCCGGGAAAAGCACTTTCCCCAGCCAGCACTTATGGTGACGGGTACAAGACTAGCACCCCTTCAAAACCTGAGTGTCACACACAAATTTTCATTTGGTTCCAATATGTTAATTAGTACCAATGGCACCGTGGAATTTTGTTCGAAGGTTGTTGGCTCCAACTTGTCTTGCATACACACGGTCACAAATGTTGGCCAACGAACGTAGTGACATACAAAACATACAGCGAGCCGATAAAAAGGAATTTCAATAGTCATGCACCATCCTTTGGGCTCCTTCTGCTAATGTTGTGTTTGGTGAGCATTGATTCCGAGCATGCGTGTTTGTACTTTGGACTTTTGTCCAACAGACTCGTGTACACACGATCGGAAAGTCCGACAACACACATTTGTTGGCGGAAAATTTGAGAACATGCTAGCCAACATTTTTTGGTTGAAAGTCCAACAACAAATGTCTGATGGAGCATACACACAGTCGGACTTTCCGCCAAGCAGCTCACATCCAACATTTGTTGTCGGAAAATCCAATTGTGTGTATGTGGCATAAGATCTCATGTTCAACATCTTTTCTATAACCTTCAAACCCTTCTGATGGGGATTGAAGTGCTTCTACATCAAGTGTAACTAAGAACGCCTGGCGTGGAACAAAAATGTTCTCCAATAACCTTAATAGGTGTGTAGTATCCCTCAAGTATGATAGGGAGGCAATTACAAATGCTTGCAACATCCTATCTATGTATTCACCAACTTTTTTCAGTCATGGATCCCTGGCCCAAAATAATTGGTCGACCTGCTGAATACTTGATTGATTTATGATCCTGCTCTGCTGCTTTATTGATCACTTATTCACAATCTGTATATCCATCTATCTTATATCAACCATCCCTTCTATATTTAAAGATGGTTTCTCTTTTACTATTCAGCTCCTTTTTCTCTTTACCCCGCTCTTTCATTTTCCTTTGTGTTTTTCTACATCATTGTCTCCTTTTCCACTCTCCAGTACACAGACTGGCAAGGGTTCTCTCAGCCACACACTGAGTGCTGGAGCCAGTTGTCAATCAAGCAGCTGGGTGGATCCCAACAATATGGTCGGGATCCTTCTAGATCCTGAGTGGCTGTGCGCTATCAACTGACAGTGGGCTTTGACACACAAAAGAAGTATTGCCAAAAAAAGCTTTGGCCATACTTTACTGTTAAAGTGAACAGTAAGCGCTGCTAAGAATGTTTAATTTGGGTAACTATATTCATGTGAGCACTATGTCTATCTGTGGATGTAAAGGTGTGGAGGAGGAGTAATGAGATTTGGGGATGGGGACTCTAGCCTGCTGGGATCCATAGGACCCTCCGCTTTTAAATTATTAAATATTGGGGGATTGTTTACCCGACCTTTAAAAAACTGCCTTTTTTATTTCAAATGGTATATCACAAAATTATTCACTTTTCATTTTTGGAAAATGACTATATTCATATAATTTTACTTCTTATTTTCCTTTAAGATTTAATAAAGACCTTTTTCAGTTACAAGTGGATGTAAAGCAAAAGGAAGTATAACTAACATTGACTTTGTTCCTTATTCTAGGCATGCAAACAGCAAAGGCTTTGTAGGACAAAGGTAGATAAGACTTAAAAACAAAGTTCAGTCAGTTTCACACAGACTGAACACCAAAGAAGATAGGTGCACTATGAGGATTATTGCAGTTCTCGCTTTTTTTTGTACACTTCAAATATCATTAGCTGGAGACTCAATCGTAAAATTGAAAGACAATGGTTATGAAGACATTGTGATTGCCATTAACCCGAAGATACCTGAAGATGTTAGGATGATTGAGAAAATAAAGGTATGATTTTATTACTTGTTGTTGAAATCTGATCCACTGGCTGCCCTATGGAAGTCGTGGGAAAAATGAGCCAAAACCATGTGCCTCTACTACGCTAGCTGTGAATGGAGCCTGAAAGTGAAATTGGTGTGTTTACAGAAGGACAATGAGGCTCCATTCACATCTGCGTGTTTCTGAACGCATGGAAAACCGCACAGAAGATACGCGCATTGCCACATGTTTTGGAACGTGCTGCAAATGCTCATCGCTCTTGCAGCGCAATTGAATTTTGTTAGTGAAACCCCAAGCAAGGGTAGCAGGCATACATCTGCCATGCAAAAAATGTGCTGTAAGTACACCAAAAAGTGAGGTAAAAATCAATCTATGCTCCACTCTAAAAAAAGCTTTGGAGCTTCTTTGGGGTTGCTTATTGCATGACAAGCGGAAACTCTCCAAAACACAAAAAAAATGCATGCTAGGAGCGTAAGTCTCCACTATGTGGAGATGTGAATGGGCCTGACAGCTGAGTGTCTCCATCTATTCCCTCCTATTTACTTATATAAAGCTGACCATACATTATGCAATCTGATTGTCCAATCTCTGTACAATTTCCAGGACCTGCTGGGACCTTCCCACACCTCCGCTCTCTGCACAGACAAGGACAGCAGGATGATCATACACTGCTGCAATAAGATAATAGCTGGGTTTTCATAGATATTTGGTGATCACAAAATGGATTTATATCCTTTGTGGCTATTTAGGAATACATTTAAATAGATATATTTGTTCCCAGAGTTCAGCTTTACCTAAGGAGACTAGAGGCAAACTGCTGCAGTTATGAAGTGCAAGGATCTAAAGGTGCTTGGATATAATCGTAGCATCTTCCCATTTCTTCCTGGCATTGCTAAATTTCAGGCTGTTTTAACAGGCAAAGCTTCGAAATTCATTATTGCGCCTAGGCAAGGAACAAGGACGGGGTGGGCGCTTCTTACCTCCTGTACATGTCTGCTGTCCTATGAGGCTGTTCATCATGTCCCAATTGAAAGTATTGAGGCTGGACTTAGTTGTTGTAATTGTCTGAATTTTGACTTCCTGTCCCCTGTGACAGGAAGTTTTGGGAGGTTACTGCAGGTATGTGCATGCACCTCTTGGTTAAAGCACTTCATACCTCAAACACTTCGCCCCTTCTCCTTACCAGTGACAGTCTTTTAAGGTTTTTTAAAGCCGGTCAAATTTATTTTTTCCCCGCGCTGCATGGACTTCCTGTGGCCTCACTGCATGGGTTAACTACTTTTGTCTAGGGGTGAACCCAGAGCCTATACTCACCCAATCTTTTCATCCTCCAGAAAATGTCCAGCAGTGGACTGTTCCTGACGTCTTCATGTCCAGCGTCAGACTAAGGGACTAAGGGCGTGATAATGTCTGAAAAAGGGCAGGGCAGACGCCATAGGGACTGGTCTTGGAAGGTTGGAAGGATTAGGTGAGTATCGTATATCTCGGCTCCCCCTAAAAAAAACGAGTAGTTAACCAAAACTTTGCCCGGTGTTCAGCTTAAAAGTGACCCTTGTTAGTCCTGTCTAAGACCATATACCACAAAGTTCCTACATGTACTTTTATTACCCAGTAATCCCTCTTCTCTCTGTCTTGGGATGCACTATAGTGGGTGGTTTATCCCCAGGGCTGAGGGTGAATATAAGAAATGGTTTTCTAGTGTTAAGTGAACTTTTGCCCATACTATGGACATAAAGTATACACATTAAACTATTTACATATATTTTAAACAAGTAATAACATCACTTTAAAACGCATTTTTATTTACCTCTGTAACTAGAAGCATTGTGGAGAAATTCATTTTCACAGGTCACTACAGGAAAAAAACAACAACTCATCTCTCCTTTATTACCCATGATAGCAGAAACTTGCCAGTTTGCCAGCCTTCTAATGTAAACAAACAGAAGCTTAAAGCGGAGTTCCACACAAAAATGGAACTTCCGCTTTTCGGAACCCTCCCCCCCTCCGGTGTCACATTTGGCACCTTTCAGGGGGGAGGGGGGTGCAGATACCTGTCTAAGACAGGTATTTGCACCCACTTCCGGCATAGACTCCCATGGGAGTCTATGCCTCTTCCCGTCCCCACCACGCTGTCTGCTGGGAACACACAGCTCCCAGCAGAGAGCGGGGACCACTTGGGACGCGCAGCGCGACTCGCGCATGAGCAGTAGGGAACCGGGAAGTGAAGCCGCAACGCTTCACTTCCTGATTCCCTCACCTAGGATGGCGGCGGCAGCTGCCGAGAACCGAGCGGGTTCTCGGCGTCCCCTGCCGACATCGCTGGACCCCGGGACAGGTAAGTGGCCATGTATTAAAAGTCAGAAGCTGCAGTATTTGTAGCTGCTGGCTTTTAATATTTTTTTTTTTTTTGGCGGTGTGGGTGAACCCCCGCTTTAAGAGTCTGTTCACACTGAGGTAGCGCGACTGCCTCAGGCGACTTGAAACAGACAGCTGCGGCGACTTGCAAAACGACTTTTATATAGAAGTCAATGCAAGTCGCCTTAAGTCACCCCCAAAGTAGTACAGGAACCTTTTTATAAGTCGGAGCGACGCAAGAATGGTTCCATTGTACAGAACGGGACGTGACTTGTCAGGCGGCTAAGTCGCCTGACAAGTTGTTCTGGTGTGAACTGGCTCTTAGGGTTTGTGCACACTGTAGCTTAAAAAAAAGCTGCTTTTACAGGCATTTGAGCTTTTATTTCAGCTTGAAGAAGCTTGTGCTTTTTTGTGCTCTTGTGCACGTTTTTATTGAGTTCCTTTGAGCTTTTTTGAGCGTAAGCGTTTTTTTGTTCACAAACCCTCCTAGATAGTATTTTCTTAACCACTGTATAAACAAGACAAAAATCTGGAACAAATGTTTTTATGCGTTTTCAAGCTTCTTTGAGCTTTTTTGAGCTCTTTGAGGTACTAGCTCCTCTCAAAAACACGAGTTTGGTGGGGGGTTTTTTCTTCCTGTAGGAGCATATGCCTGAAACTGCCTGAAAAAGCCATAGTGTGCATTGACACATTGGCTAACATGGAGGGGAATTTCCAGGCAGAAAAAATAACAGCTCAAAATAGCTCAAAAACCTGTAGAAGCCACTTCTTTGAGCTCCTTTGTGCTGCAGTGTACACGAGCCCTTAAACTGCAAGAAATAGATGAAACTTGACTTCATAGTCTCTGTTGTGATCTTTAAGGGTGAAATACTTTACAGTGCATGCAGTTTGCGTGCTGGTTCATGTCTTCATGTTTTCTTTTTTTTTAGGAAATGGTGAAAGATGCCTCTACTTATATGTTACACGCTACAAAACAAAGACTTTTCATTAAAAGTGTCAAAGTGTTAATCCCGAAGAGTTGGTCAACGAACATATCTTATGAAAGACCAAAAACAGAGTCATATGATAAGGTACTCCATATGTAGACTTTCTCTACAAACTAAACTTGTCCATTTACCTGCAGTAAAATATTGTCCCTTAAAAACAGAAAACAGGGAGGGGGAGAGAGAGTGCCACTGTCTAAGCGTAGTAGTATTAGGAAAACCAATAAAAAACTGGATAAGTATTGCACTCACATATACGCGGATAAAACACATCATATCAATATGTTCAATGGAGACATCAACGCATGGCAGCTTCTTAAGAATATTCAGATGGATATAAAATGATAACAAAGAGACAAAAGGGGAAGTGCCCCACTCTCAGTGTAGTAATAATAATAGGCAATGTACAGAAATTAATTAGGAGATGCACTCACATGAAGGTAAAAAAAGAATTCTATTAATTTTGATAACATAACACAACAGTGCTTATACAAAATATATGGTGTAGCTGCCCCTTTTAGTGCACTAATAGACATGTGACCAAGAAAGAAATAATAAAAAAGTAAAGCGCTTCACACAACTTAACCCAAAAAATTAATTAATTAACTAATTAATAATAGCCAAATCAAATCAACTGAAAAAACAGTCCATACACAGTATTTAACCACTTCCCACCCAGCCACTAAATATATGCAAGTGGGTGGGTGCTCTCTCCTTCTGAGTGGATGTTCAGGAACAACCCTCAGAAGGAGGCAGATCGCGCACGTGCCCGCGCAGCGCAGCGTTCCTGGTGCGCTCGTGTCACCTGGACACGGCACATCTCCGATCGGCAGGAGGGCTCTGTGATTGGCCCTCCTGATCACATGATGGCCATGTCCAATCACAGCCATCATGTGATGTAAACAGAGAGCTGGTTGCTAGGCGATCAGCTCTCCTCTCCTCACATAGAAGTTGTTGGTGAGGAGAGGAGAGCGGATCGCTGCAGCCGGCTGGTGATCAGTGAGTATGAGCTGTTTTTTACAGCTTTTTACACACTGATCACCAGTGTAAAATACACATGTAAAACACGCAAGTAAAACATGTACACAATGTAAAACACACATGTAAAACATGTACACAATGTAAAACACACATGTTCCTGCATAGTAAAAACACCTGTCCCCAACAGATTTAACAGTAAAATCATATGTCCCAATGATTATCTGCACACATATGTCCATGATCACCTGCGCACATCTGTACATGATCATCTGCGTACATATGTCCGTGATCACACGAACCAATTATTACACACTTAATGGGATTTTTTTTACCAAAGACATGTAGCAGAATACATTTTGGCTTAAATTTATGACAAAATTCGATTTTATTGGATTTCTTTTAAAATAGAAAGAAGAAAATATTGTTTATTTTCCAAATTTCCGCTCTTTTTTCGCTTATATCGCAAAAAATAAAAAACGGAGTTGTGAATAAATATCACCAAAAGAAAGCTCTATTTGTGCGAAAAAAATGATAAAAATGTCATTGGGGTACAGCGTAGCATGACCGAGCAATTGTCATTGAAAGTGCGAGAGCGCTGAAAGCTGAAAATTGGTCTAGGAAGGTAGGGGGCGAAAGTGCCCAGTATTGATGTGGTTAAGAGATGTGTCCCAACACCATAGGAAGCCTTCCTAGACTTGTAGCTCTTCTTCACTCCTCCAACTCAAACATGCGAGTACATGTGCTACCACATATGGAAAAAGTGAAAACTCACCATGATCCCTTTAAAACAAAAAGATAAATGAGTGCTTTATGGGTTCAGACAATGAAGATGTCACAGTTGTCCAAAACCTGTGGCCTGCCAGAAGGCCTTGGTGATCCACAGGCTCATTATATGTTTCTCCCTCATATGCAATAAATAGCATGTATCAAGTATAATCTCACAGTGCAGTACTTTATTTAAATGATAAAAAGCATAAAATTCCACTCACATGTAATAGTGCTACTATAAGGCAGCAATATAGACAACCCTAGATGGTAATGAAGTGCAGCTTCGCTCCCTGAATCCAACGTGCGTTCCAAAAACGGGAAGTTGTACTGTCGGTGACTGTCGATGCAACGGCCATATTCCTCAACACATTTTTACCACATGGGCATCTTCAGAATGCTCTACCACCACCATTTTCTCAAAGATTCTAATACCCCTCACTTGATTTTTTTTTTTGTGGGCCAGCGCAATATTAAATATATAGATAAAGACGGTATATATTGTTCCGCTAATGGACGAAAGACGTAGCAAAACACAAATAAACCTCACAATTCCTCACTATATACAGTTCACTGATTACAATATATTAACCCTACATCTATTATAAAACAATAAGGCTGGTCACGAGTAATTATATAACTATCTTCTTCCACTGACTGTGCTCTTCTTTTTCATAGGCTGATATTATCATAGCTGATCCTTTTATTTATGGAGATTTTCCATATACTTTGCAATTTGGAGGATGTGGAGTGAAGGGAAAGTATGTACATCTGACGCCCAATTTCATGCTCAATGACAAAGTACTTGATATATATGGACCCAGAGGTATTGTCCTCTATATATGTATAGTCTTTTGAATATAATCTTCTTCTTTTTTTGCTTGTCTATGTAATGTTTTCAAAGGTTTGCTCTGTAAATATGAATAACATTGGTCCAAGTGCAATATAGTGGGGCTCCAAACATTTTTAATTTTATTTAGAAAATGAGAATGGTTGAAAAAACGAGCTCTCATTTTTTTTTTACTGTGCCTGTGTCCTATTTGAGGGCTCTCTTAGTTACTTTCTCATAGATGGAGGTCCCTAAATGAGGTAGAGAAGAGAAATCTCTGCAACTGGGACACAGACAGCAGTATAGTAGAGTGTAGAAGGATTAGAAACTCTGACTGGTTTTTACTGCTCGTTGCATTTTTGTTGGAGGACAGTGGTCACAAGGGAAAAAAATGAAAGGAAAACCTCCAAATGGAATAGATACAGACAGCAATGAAAAACAGTCCAACTTTATACAAAGCTAAAAACACAAGTTTTGGCTGAAACTACACTTTTGAAGTGTGAGTTCACCTTTTCAAATGAAAAGGTGAACTAACCCTGGATTTGATAAAGAAGCACGTCACTTTGAAATGTGTCATCCATTATAGAAGATCACTTTTTTGGGCTCCCTTCTATCCTCTCCTGCTTCAGACACCTCCGTCTGTCCGGGTGCTTACACCACTCCTAGTCAACAGCTTCCTGTGATGTCACATCCAGTTCCCACACTTCTGCAGTGTAGCCATTTTGTTGGTGGGATTTGGTTGTCTTCACTGCATCCGGTACCCGGATTTTCTGCCCATCAAGTTGGGTATATCTTTAGCCTTTTTGGGTGACACCATATCGTACCAAGTGCAGCTTCAGTCTGTTTGTGAGGTGGAACTCTGAGCCCATTTGTTAAATTTTACCAGTGATCAACAAACATTGGAACTATATTTCTTGCAGTATATGGTGAGTTTCTTTGGTACAAGGGTCTTTTAAGTTACAGTCCCCAGGTACATTTTGAAGCGCTACCTCTTGTCTTTATATCGCATGTTTAAAGGCCTAGGCTCTTAGGGACATGATCTCTGCTGAAGAAGGGGCGTAGCTATTCTGAATGATCTTCAGCAGTAATCACTTTGTAGGTTGTGTATATGTGGGTTTGGGTGGCGCTGCCCGTCACCTGAAGAGTGATCCTCTACAGTGAGTCACTCCTCCTAGGTGAGTATGCAATAGGTGGATGATAGTTGCTTCAGGTGGTGCTACCCGTCACCTGAAGAATGATCCTCTACAGTGAATCACTCCTCCCAGTTGGATATGCAATAGATGGGTGATAATTATTCCCGTCAACTAAAGGGTAATTCCCTAATAGGTCACTCTTCTCAAATAGAGGTGAGTGATTTCCCAATAGTGAGTTAAATGTCATAAAGGTTGTACTCACCTTGTGACCAATATTGAATAGTGTATTATTAAATGCTCTGTTAATTGCGCTGTTTACAACCATATGTCCAACATCTAATCCCAAAATAGATGTGCAAAAGGTAGTAGTGATCTTATCAAATCATCTAGCGCAATCAAAATTCATCCCTAATAATTCATCCCTTCCCAACCAATATGTAGTAATTGTGCAAATTAATATGCAATTGATTATCATAAAAATAAAAGTACAAATGAAAATAAAAATAAATGAGATTAAGGTCCAGTGGAAGAAAGCGTCAAATTGAAAAGAATATAAAAAAAGATAATACGTAAAAGTCAATAATAAAGTTCAATCTCAAGTGATGCAAAAATAGCAAAATGTCAGATGACTTGTGGTTGTTCAAAGTGACTCGTGCCTGGGTTTAGCCACAGGTGTCCGGAGAATCAAGTGACTTCCGTGCTCCCCGTCAGTCCCCCACTCACCAGATTCTTGCACCCCTACAGGGGTAAGATGCATGTAGTGAGTTTACTGGCTGTATCCAGAGCAAACGCTTCCACCTTGGCACAGCAGACACTGGGGTATCCAGATTTATTATTCATGTCTATGGGTCGCTGTACGCAACACCTGGTCTTTCCAGGAATAGAAAATATACTGGAATTTATATTGCACAAGCTCAGGTGCGCATGTGCAAGAGGGATTCTGTAGCAGCGTTTTCTTATGAAAGGTAAATATGTCAACCTTTATGATAGTGTTGATTTATTCAACCCTATACGGCTATTAACAGATATTTTTGTTTACTTGTGAGTAAAGATCAATGTAGTTAGCTGCTGTAGTGATCCAAAGAGTCAAATACTGCAGCTGCTGACTTTTAAAATATGGACACTTACCTATCCAGGGTGCCCGCGCTGGTGGCTCCCGAAGCCGATCTGTCCCTCGACTCTCAGGTGGAGGTGCCGCCATCTTCGGTTAGGGAACCAGGGGGTGAAGCCTTGCGTCTTCACCGCCTGGTTCTCTACTGCGCATGTGCGAGTCGTGCTGTGCGATCCCACAGTTCCCTGCTGTCTTCTGGGACCTGTGTGTCTCCCAGAAGACAGTGGGGGAGAGCGGAGGAGGCGGGTACCCGCGGATATCTATGCCCGGAAGTGGGAGAAAATACCTGGATTATACAGGTATCTGCTCTCCCCTCCCCCTGAAAGGTGCCAAATGTGACACCGGAGTGGGGGGGGATTCCGAAAAGCGAAAGTTCAATTTTTGGGTGGAACGCAGCTTTAAATGAACAAGGTGAAGCTTGAAGCTTATTGGTTACTATGCAAAGCTATCCCAGATCCTGACAGTTCAAGTTTTGGTACATTCTCCTCACTGTGTTCTCTTCCACAGTGCACATATCATCCCTCATCTTAACCTGCCATAGACATCTTCTACCATGAATCCTTAGAGCCCATGTGAATGGGCTTTTGTTCATATAAGAATTGCTACACTGCCTATACAACATTATGGAAATGCAAAAACAGCTTGAAGAAAGTCAAATGCTGATGTCAACTATAGGTGACGTCAACTATAAGTTAAATGCATGGTCAATGAATTTTAGATGATCGCAGAAGCGTCTAAACCTGATCTCAAAAGCATACTGCATGTGCCCACATTGACACAAGCCCAAAGTCTGTCAACATTGGTGCTAGCTGTGCTATTCAGAGCAGAAATTAAGCATCTAAATATACAGTTGTGCTCATAAGTTTACATACCCTGGCAGAATTTATGATTTCTTGGCCATTTTTCAGAGAATATGAATGATAACACAAAAACTTTTCTTTCACTCATGGTTAGTGTTTGTCTGAAGCACTTTATTATCAATCAACTGTGTTTACTCTTTTTAAATCATAATGACAACAGAAACTAGCCAAATGACCCTGATCAAAAGTTTACATACCCCAGTTCTTAATATTGTGTATTGCCTCCTTTAACATCAATGACAGCTTGAAGTCTTTTGTGGTATTTGTAGATGAGTCTCTTTATCTTCTCAGTTGGTAAAGCCGCCCATTCCTCTTGGCAAAAAGCCTCCAGTTCCTGTAAATTCTTGGGCTGTCTTGCATGAACTGCACGTTTGAGATCTCCCCAGAGTGGCTCAATGATATTGAGGTCAGGAGACTGAGATGGCCACTCCAGAACCTTCACTTTATTCTGCTGTAGCCAATCACAGGTTGACTTGGCCTTGTGTATTGGATCATTGTCATGTTGGAATGTCAAAGTACATCCCATGCGCAGCTTACTGGCTGATGAATGAAAATGTTCCTCCAGTATTTTTTGATTACATACTGCATTCATCTTGCCATCAATTTTGACCAAATTTCCTGTGCCTTTGTAGCTCACATATCCCCAAAACATCAGCAATCCACCTCCGTGTTTCACAATGGGAATGATGTACCTTTCATCATAGGCCTTGTTGACTCCTCTCCAAATGTAGCGTTTATGGTTGTGGCCAAAAGGCTCAATTTTGGTCTTATTACTCCAAATGACTTTGTACCAGAAGGTTTGAGGCTTGGCCCTGTGCTGTTTGGCGTATTGTAAGCGGGATACTTTGTGGCATTTACATAGTAATGGCTTTCTTCTGACAACTCGACCATGCAGCCCATCTTTCTTCAAGTGCCTCCTTATTGTGCATCTTGAAACAGCCACACAACATGTTTTCAGAGAGTCCTGCATTTTACCTGAAGTTATTTGTGGGTTTTTCTTTGCATCCCAAACAATTTTCCTGGCAGTTGTGGCTGAAATTTTAGTTGGTCTACCTGACCATGGTTTGGTTTCAACTGAACCCCTCAGTTTGCACTTCTTGATTAGAATTTGAACACTGCTGATTGGCATTTTCAATTTCTTAGATATCCTTTTATGTCCCTTTCCTGTTTTATACAGTTCGACTAACTTTTCTCGCAGATTCTTTGACAATTATTTTGATTTCCCCATGACTTAGAATCCAGAAACATCAGTGCAGCACTGGATGAAAGATGCAAGGGTCTGTCAGGAGTCCAGAAACTCATTGACCTTTTATATACACACACTAATTACAAGCAAACAGATCACAGATGAGGGTGGTTACCTTTAATAGCCATTTAAACCGCTTTGTGTCAACTTGTGTGCATGTTATCAGGCCAAAATCACCAGGGTATGTAAACTTTTTATCAGGGTCATTTGGGTAGTTTCTGTTGTCATTATGATTTAAATAGAGTAAACACAGTTGATTGATAATAAATGGCTTCAGCCAAACATTAACTAACCATGAGTGAAAGAAATGTATTTGTGTTATTCATATTTTCTGAAAAATGTCCAAGAAATCATAAATTCTGCCAGGGTATGTAAATTTATGAGCACAGCTGTATATGCAGAATATTGGCTCTTCTAATTTGGTCTGTGTCTAATTCCCATAAAATTTGCAAAATACGCAATTTCAGATATAATTAGAGAAATTTCTTCAGACATACAGTTAGCTGAAGTGCATTTAAAGTGCATTTAAAACTTAAGGGTGCTCACCACGTGGCTTGAATATCTGTAACTGCAGTTCACAATGCGATCACTGAACATGTGGTACCCAAATTATGAAAAATTGATAAAAATAATGATGTGAAAACTGACTTTTGACAGACAACTGATTCTACTTTTCAGGAAGAGTGTTTGTCCATGAATGGGCTCACCTGAGATGGGGAGTTTTTGATGAATACAACAATGACAATCCATTCTATATCAGTAAACAAGGCAAAGTGGAAGCAACCAGGTAAAGCAAAAGCAACAATTGTTCATTTCAAAAGTTGAAAATTAGGAGATAATTCAACTGACAAAACACAGCAGCACTCAAACATACACTCCATTATCCCAGAGGAACTGTGGGCTTTCCGCTAACAGCAATTACCGGTAAGTCATATTAAAATAGATTTGTTCTGTATATGGATGAGACGAACATACCTGGGTTTGGTTCACATGAGGTCCCCTGAACTGCTGCTAAGTTCAAATATTAGAAATACAAAGGAAATAATGCAAACATTACTGGCATTATTTGTGGCTTTTGAACGAATGCTGAGACATTCGCACTGCAATTTAAAAAAAACAAAAACAAACTAGACCCCTAATTTACAAGATTCATTGTTTTGGCAGAGCAGGAAAAATAAAGACCCATTCTGGTCCTCATTTTTTTTTCATTATTGCTATCTGGCAGATAGTTCAGAACAAAAAAAGGCGAGGACAAATAGATTCAAAGATAGAATATTTCCTCAGGGCAATTAAAGCTGTCAAAGCAGGAATTCAATGAAATATATCAGTTACACGGATTTGGGTTATTGTTTGTTATAGTTAGGCATTCTTGTTTTTAAATGGAGCAAGATTAATATACGTATGTCATTTTTAATTACAGGTATGTATGGTAAATGTGCAGGTGATAATTATTTTGTATGTGAATGTGAATTTGTTTTACAATGACAATAAATCTTATCTTATGTGAAGTTATGTTATATGTAATATTACTAAGCCTAGGACCAGCTATGCATCCTAATCATAATCATCAATGACCTCTATATACAGTGGGGACGGAAAGTATTCAGACCCCCTTAAATTTTTCACTCTTTGTTATATTGCAGCTATTTGTTAAAATCATTTAAGTTCATTTTTTTCCCCATTAATGTACACACAGCACCCCATATTGACAGAAAAACACAGAATTGACATTTTTGCAGATTTACTAAAAAAGAAAAACTGAAATATCACATGGTCCTAAGTATTCAGACCCTTTGCTCAGTATTTAGGAAAAGCACCCTTTTGATCTAATACAGCCATGATTCTTTTTGGGAAAGATGCAACAAGTTTTTCACACCTGGATTTGGGGATACTCTGCCATTCCTCCTTGCAGATCCCCTCCAGTTCTGTCAGGTTGGATGGTAAACGTTGGTGGACAGCCATTTTTAGGTCTCTCCAGAGATGCTCAATTGAGTTTAAGTCAGGGCTCTGGCTGGGCCATTCAAGAACAGTCACGAAGTTGTTGTGAAGCCACTTTTTCATTATTTTAGCTGTGTGCTTAGGGACATTGTCTTGTTGGAAGGTAAACCTTCGGCCCAGTCTGAGGTCCTGAGCACTCTGGAGAAGGTTTTCGTCCAGGATATCCCTGTACTTGGCCGCATTCATCTTTACCTCGATTGCAACCAGTCGTCCTGTCCCTGCAGCTGAAAAACACCCCCACAGCATGATTCTGCCACCACCATGCTTCACTGTTGGGACTGTATTGGACAGGTGATGAGCAGTGCCTGGTTTTCTCCACACATACCGCTTAGAATCAAGGCCAAAAAGTTCTATCTTGGTCTCATCAGACTAAAGAATATTATTTCTCACCATCTTGGAGTCCTTTGGGTGTTTTTTTAGCAAACTCCATGCGGGCTTTCATGTGTCTTGCACTAAGGAGAGGCTTCCGTCGGGCCACTCTGCCATAAAGCCCCGATTGGTGGAGGGCTGCAGTGATGGTTTACTTTCTACAACTTTCTCCCATCTCCCGACTGCATCTCTGGAGCTCAGCCACAGTGATCTTTGGGTTCTTCTTTACCTCTCTCACCAAGGCTCTTCTCTCCCAATAGCTCAGTTTGCCGGACGGCCAGCTCTAGGAAGGGTTCTGGTCATCCCAAACGTCTTCCATTTAAGAAATATGGAGGCCACTGTGCTCTTAGGAACCTTAAGTGCAGCAGAAATTTTTTTGTAACCTTGGTTAGATCTGTGCCTTGCCACAATTCCGTCTCAGAGCTCTTCAGGCAGTTCCTTTGACCTCATGATTCTCATTTTCTCTGACATGCACTGTGAGCTGTAAGGTCTTATATAGACAGGTGTGTGGCTTTCCTAATCAAGTCCAATCAGTATAATCAAACACAGCTGGACTCAAATGAAGGTGTAGAACCATCTCAAGGATGATCAGAAGAAATGGACAGCACCTGAGTTAAATATATGAGTGTCACAGCAAAGGGTCTGAATACTTAGGACCATGTGATATTTCAGTTTTTCTTTTTTAATAAATCTGCAAAAATGTCAACAATTTTGTTTTTTTCTGTCAATATGGGGTGCTGTGTGTACATTAATGAGGAAAAAAAGAACTTAAATGATTTTAGCAAATGGCTGCAATATAACAAAGAGTGAAAAATTTAAGGGGCTCCGAAAACTTTCCCTCCCCACTGTAAAGTAAGAAAAAATACAAACTAACAATTTTTTTGTATTCCAACATCTAGTCCTGTCAACCAAGATGTCTGTTGGTGATTTCAATATATATCAATTGTTTTTTTTTTCAGATGCCCTTTTGCTATGGGTGGATTAAGTAAAATTGATGTTTGCCTTAATGATAACTGTGTTAAAGAAAATTGTGAAATTGATCCTGACACTGGAGTCTATGAAGAGGGTTGTGAATTTTATCCCAACAAGGACCAAGACATTCACGAGTCCATTATGTATAGTCAGACACTGGATCCGGTAAATATCTCAAATACAGTCTACAATATTATAGGAACCATTTATTCATCATATTTTTGTGGGCTGTAGGAATTTCATTAATGAAAAGTAATTAATGTTATCAAACTACATAACATAAACACATAAAATAATAATTGTAAATGGATGTAGCCTTTTTTAGGTTTTTATACACATTTAAATGTCTACTTTCTGTACTATGAAAATAATGTTATTATATGTTGTTGCATTAAAAACCTTGCTGCTTTTGTAATGGGCAAAGAGAATGTGTTCTCCACAGCAGATATAAACAGTATCTCATTCTTTGTTCTTCAAGAGATGTTCTCTTTAAAAGCCACTGAAGGGCTAATGGGTGCGAAGGCAGAAAGGGAAGGGGGGGGGGGGAGAGGGGGAAGAGGAGGAAGTGATGAGAGGGTTGGTAAATTCTGCACCTGTTTGATTTGGATATACATGCCAGAAATACCCACGGCTGGCTGGGCTCTGTGGTGCCACTATGTTTGGACTCCTGGCTGAAGTAAGCACATTTTTCTTTTACTTGAACTATATTTATCCAAAAAGTGGCATTTGGATTTTGTTGACTTTTGTTTAGCAGCCTGAAACTGGAGATTCTAACCTGTCCGAGGGTGACAACAGCTGTCAGAGCACAGCGGGTGCAATCTGTTACAGTTGGTCATTAACGTGCAGCAGCCTGAGACCTTGACAGGACCCCAAATTTTCCAATTTACTAGGGCTCACTGATAGTATTGAGCAAGATATCATTACTAAGTCTGGTGTAAAGGTTTGTAAGAGACCATTCCACATCCTACAGACTTGAATAAAGGCTGTCTTGAATGAGGTGAAGAAGATGTTGGTGCTGGGAATAAATGAAGAATCGTAGAGTGAGCGGTTGAGCCCTACTGTGTTGGTTCCCAAGATCAATGGCACTCTGCAGTTCCACAGTGATTTCCTGAAGCTCAACAAATTTGGACTCCCATCACAAGCCCTGGATGGATGAGTTCATTGAAAGACTAGACTAAACCTGATACATCACCAGTTTGGACCTGATAGGGGTATTGACAGATGCCTCTAACCAAGGCTGCCCAGAAAAGTTTTTTTTTTTTCCGTCAAATGGATACTTACAACAAAAACAAATGCTTTTTGCCCTTCAGATTGTTCCAGCCACATACCAATGGACAATTACTGTTGTGACCGCACGGGAGATACACCTTAGTATATGTAGACAACTTTATCATTTTCAGTAGAGACAGGGAATCCCGTTTGCCCAAGTTCCAGACAGTTTTCGACCCCCTGAGGAGAACAGTATTTTTTTTCCCCTACTGGGATTAATTGCCAGTTTATCCAGCACCTATAGACATTCTATTACATCCAAGCTATAGAAGCATTAATTATTAAGATTACAAAACAGGACCTGGACTGAAGATGATATTGGGGGTGTCCTGTTCCACTCTCCCTTAGATTCTTGCACACAGTATATTATCATGTTCCCAGAATGGTAGGGTTTGCACACTGTAATGGAATTAATGAGCTCCTTTTAAAGATTCCTATCACCTTTTTTGTTTCCTGTCTTGGAAATGCTTACACCTATATAGTGATAAATAGGTTTTGTGATACTGTTTTTATTGGCCACCTACCCAAACACCCCTAAATGAGGTGAATGCACTTCAATGAAACACATAAGGGTTAAATTGAAACTAAAGAGTGCAAAATCTGCTGCAGCTGTGCATGGTAGCCAACTATCTTCTAACTTCAGCTTGTTCATTTAAAGCGGGGTTCCACTGTCTCCAATTTTTTTTTATCATAAGTAAATGACAAAGATTATATCATTGAAGTATGTTACTCACTTTTTCCGTTTTTCTTACTTTCGGATGTCATTTTTCTCCCAAAAAAAGAACTTTTAAAAATTCCTAACGACGGTTCTCATCTTGCCTGTGGGCATGTGAAGCCCACAGGCATCCTCTTCCGGGATATTGTGCCGCTGATCGACCAGCATGCACCGCCCGTTGTATTGCCGATCTCGCGCATGCGCAGTAACCCTAAATCGGAGCGCCGTAAACCGCTCAGTTCCAGGATTAAAATCTCCTGATAACTCGCACCAGGCCGCCGCACTGACTCCTGGGAATAATGACACAAGCTCCCAGGAGCCAGTGCGGCTAATAGGAAATGACGTCTAATGCCGCGTACACACGGTCGGACTTTTCGTCTACAAAAGTCCAACGGACGCTGACGGACTAAAGCTGGCTGGTAATCCGATCGTGTGTGGGCTTCTTCGGACTTTCAACGTACTTTTTTAGCCTCAAATCCGACGTACTTTAGATTTGAAACATGCTTCAAATCTTTACGTCGTAACTACGACGGACCCCGAAGTCCGCTCGTCTGTATGCTAGTCCTACGGACAAAAAAACGACGCATGCTCATAAGCAAAAACTAAACGGAAGCACTCGGTCTAGTAAAACTAGTGTTCGTATTGTAGGTAGCACATTCATCACGCTGCAAAATCTGTGATCGTTGAATGCAGCGCATTTTATTTCTTCTTTACGAATGCTCTAAAGAACGAAGGTGTTTTGCTGTTCATAATCAGAGTTCTCCCAAACTGATTTCTGAATTCTTTTTCTCTTTGATCTCATGAATGATATAGTATGCTTTTTATAAACAATGTTTCCATACTAATAATACTTTTTCCCTTTTTATTTTTTTTTTTTTTTAGGTTTGTAAAGTTACCACAAAGAACCCATTATTCTTTTTTTTTTTTTTTCTAGTGATTATTTTTTAATTTTTAGATAAAGTTAACCCAAAGCACCGTTTTTGTTTATGTATATATTTTTTTTTCAAGACTTACCACTTGAACATTCTTAACATTAGTAATGTATTTTTGGTGTGTTTTTTTAAAACTCAATGAGATTGTTGTCCCTTGTTAATTTAACATTGTGTGTAAAATCAATGATTTAAAAGAAAACACATAAAAGTCTTTTGCTAAACTCAAAAAAGATCCATTTATTCATGGTCAAAATAAAATAAAGAGGAAGTCAACGCTGGAAAAAGTCGGTGTACAAGAAAATTGGGATCTTGAGGAGTCCATATAAGAGGGAGCACAATCTGGTCCAAGAATCCCAGAGATCAACAGCACCAGCAGATGATCTAGATGTCCCCAGACTGTGGTACTACAACAGCCTGCGTCTTCTGTCAGACCAGACTGAACCCAGGTCATCACTTTCTTCTCTTCCCTGCAGCCTTTCCTCCACGCTGCCCTGCAGCCTTCCCTGCAGCCTTCCCTGCAGCCTTCCCTGTAGCCTTCCCTGTAGCCTTCTTTTGAGGCTGTGGCTCTGGTGTTTCAGTTGTGGCAGGAGGAGGAGGAGGAGGAGGAGGAGGAGGAGGAGGAGGGGGGGGGGCTGCCTCATGTAGTTGGGTGTTTTTGGTTAGCGTGCCCTGCAGCCCCTTATGGATTGTTTCCCCAAATAGGCGCTCACAAATGAGGCGCTGCTCCCAATCCATCTGAAGAAGCCTGCTGGCTAAGTAGCAGCCATAGGCTTCTTCCGCTTCGGGGGGGCTTGTTAAAAAACGGGTGGCCTGTTGCATGAGGCGCAGGGACGCGTCCTGTGTGACCATCCCCTTCCTGGCCCTTTTTTTGGGAAGGTGGAGGGGAGGCACTTGGGATTGGGTGAGGCTCCTACTGGGCCCAGCCACCTCACTTGGCCCAGCCACCTCACTTGGCCCAGCCACCTCACTTGGCCCAGCCACCTCACTTGGCCCAGCCACCTCACTGGGAGCAGCCACCTCCTGCCTGACACTGGGCCCAGCCTCCTCCAGGATGATGGTGAATCCGGCCTCCTCCAGGCTGTCCATGGGCCCGGTCTCCTCCTGCCTGCCACTTTCCCCACATTCCTCCTGGATGGACTCATCCTGTGTATAAAAAAAGGACAATAGTTTTAGTTTCTTTTTTTGGGTTCATCAATGACACACAGTTTGCTTCTCATGACTAGCAAATTCAATGTGAATACATCTCTTTAATAAAAGAGTCTAATCAGACACCCTAATTATTTCAAGCAGGTGCCAAACATATTTAGTCACTACTATCATTTGATATGTATACACAATTTGGAGTGCTAAATTATTTGAGACAATTATAACATCCAGTTAACATCATTAATATTAGTACAGTAAATCTTTGTTAAAATAATTTACCTGACTCCAGATGGTCATATCCGGTTCATCCAGGATGGAAGACCCAGCTTGCTCCTCATCAGCCTCTGCTGGGGTGGAGGGAAGGGTGGAGGGAAGGGTGGAGGGAAGGGTTGAAAGTGATGCCCTGGCTTCATTCTGGTCATCAAGAAAACGGAGTTGTTTGTAGTACCACAGCCTGGGTACATAAACATCATCTGCTGATGCTCCTGATCTCCTTGATTCCTGGATCTTCCTATGCTCCCTTTTATACATGTTCCTCAAGACCCCAATTTTCTTGTACACTGTCTCCATTGTTGCTCCAGGGATGGTCTCCTGGACAAAGGACAGAAGTCTCTCCAGCGTTGACTTCCTCACATGCTTGTTATAATACTGAGGGTGTTTCACCTCCCACAAATTCCTCATCTCTCGATACTTTGAAATAAAAGAAGTAAGGAACTCTGGATCCTTCAATAGGGGATTCATTATATCTGGAAAAGAGAAAGTCACAAGACCAAAAAAACTTATTATATGTTTCTGCTAACCCCTCATCATCTTCTCCCTATGTAGGCCTCATCAATCTATCAAGCCATATAGGCCGCTTGCTACAAAGTCATGACCATAAACCCCCCCCCCAAAAAATATATATCTCAAATTACCTTCGTTTTGGAACGTCCTGGTCCACTATCACCTACGCACAGAACGTACGTACGACACGCGCGAAAGGCCCTCCTTTATACACTACGCATGTGTGAAACTCCGCCTGCGTCGCCCGCCCCTGACGTTCGAAATGAACTCATGTTCTCCGCCCCCTAATTTGACGCACAGAACGTACGTACGACACGCGCGAAAGGCCCTCCTTTATACACTACGCATGTGTGAAACTCCGCCTGCGTCGCCCGCCCCTGACGTTCGAAATGAACTCATGTTCTCCGCCCCTTTTTTGTTACGGCGCGTAGTGGAGTTAAAGAATGGCGGAGACACCTGAAATGTTGACGACCTCAGGTAGTGGAGACAGCCCGCAGGCTGGAACGTCTGGAACGTCAACCAAATCTGTGAGGCCTAGATTTAAGGCCTCTAATATGAGTTTCAAAGAGATGGTGGAGATGGTGGCCATTCTTCGCAAAGACGACTATGATGGCAATTATGGGCCGTACGCACGGCCAAATTTGCGCAAGGCCAAAATCATGGCAAAGGTCGTGGACACTTTGCAGGCATCATTTGGGGTCCAGCGCTCCAAGGATCAATTGCGCAAAAGATGGTCTGACCTGAAAATCAGGGAGCCGGATCAATACCGACGTATCCGGAAAGTTCTTAAAAAAAGTAAGTACTTGTCGTGTTTTTCTCTTGTGTTTATTACCTTGTATACTGCTCCATGTGCTTTTCCTTTCTATACGATTTTTGTTCATCGTTCTAAACGATCTTTGAAGAAACCTCGTTACATATCCATATCTATATCTATCTATCTATCTATATCTATATATATATATATCTATATCTATATATATATATATCTATATATATATATCTATATATATATATATATCTATAGATATATATATCTATATATATCTATATATATATATCTATATATATATCTATATATATATCTATATATATCTATATATATATATATATATATATATATATATATATATATATATATATATATATATATATATATATATATATATATCTCTATATCTATATATATATATATATATATATATATATATCTATATCTATATATATCTATATATATATATATATATATATATATATATATCTATATATATATCTATATATATATATATATCTATATCTATATATATATATATCTATATCTAAATATATAAATATAAATATATAAAAATATAAATATAAATATATAAAAATATAAATATATAAAAATATAAATATAAATATATAAAAATATAAATATAAATATATAAAAATATAAATATATAAAAATATAAATATAAATATATAAAAATATAAATATAAATATATAAAAATATAAATATAAATATATAAAAATATAAATATAAATATATAAAAATATAAATATAAATATATAAAAATATAAATATAAATATATAAAAATATAAATATAAATATAAATATATATATATAAAAATATAAATATAAATATATATATAAAAATATAAATATAAATATATATATATATATATATATATATATATATATATATATATATATATATATATATATATATATATATATATATATATATATATCTATTTGAAATTCTCTTAATTTTTTGGATTTACATTTAGTTAGATATTTAGAGATTTTGTTACAGATATAGAGAGAGATCAAAAGATTATTAACTATATTTTGAGATATTGATATCTATCTATCCGGTATGTCTTTATAATTTTAAATATTGAACTAAAATAGGAACTCTACACAAACCACTTCACTACAAATGTTGGAAAATTATTATGTCCTAAAATATCTGTGTGCTAATTAGATTACTAATTTTTTGTTTCACATAGGGGAAAAATCACTCAGCCAACCAAAAGAACACAGTCCACCCCAAGCAAAACAGGATTGGGCAATCAGTCCAAGTCCCATTGACGATGTGGAGGAAGGAGAGGTGGGCGACATGGGCACCCCACCAGGTGAGTGTCTGACACACCAGCTTACGTTAATCTATGCATGGCTGCCTTTTGTTTAATTGAATTTGTCTACTCTATTTTAGGGGATCTGCTTCATTCAAGCAACAGTGACACCCCCGAGGATGTGGAGGAATTAGGCTACATGGCCACCCCACCAGGTCAGTGTCTGAGACAACAGCTTTAGTTCTGGTAAGGTAAACTATGTATGTGTGCATATTTGTAAAGACATTTTTTGGTTTCATTCCACTTTAGGAACAACAAGAAGTGACCATTTCACCTCGGAAAGTGCCCAACGTCTAATTGGTCAAATAATGGGCTGGAATCAAGACATGGATCAAATGCGTAATAGGCTGGATCGTATGCAGCAGGAAATGAAGGACATGATTGATGTTTTGGGTCGAATCTAAATGCCCTTTTTTAAACCCCAAAACATCAATCATGTCCCTCATTTCCTGTTTTGCTGACCCCATTCTGGGCCTTCTCTTTGTTTTTTTTGGCATAACATAAATGGCTGTTTAACCTAATGTCAAAAAGGAGGGCTGTCAAAAATCCACAAAAAAATAAAAATTGATTTTCTAAAAAACAACAAAAAAAAAATAAAAAAGTGATTTTAAAAAACCCAAAAAAAAAAAAAAGTGATTTTAAATAACCCAAAAAAAAATAAAAAAGTGATTTTAAATAACCCAAAAAAATAAAAAAAAAGTGATTTTAAATAACCCAAAAAAATAAAAAAAAAGTGATTTTAAATAACCCAAAAAAAAAAAAAAAAAGTGATTTTAAATAACCCAAAAAAAAAAAAAAAAAGTGATTTTAAAAAACCCAAAAAAAAAAAAAAATTGATTTTAAAAAACCCAAAAAAAATTCAAAAAATTAATGTTAAAAAACCAAAAAAAATTAAAAAATTGATTTTAAAACACCAAAAAAATTAAGAAAATTAATGTTAAAAAACCAAAAAAAATTAAAAAATTGATTTTAAAACACCAAAAAATCGAATAAATAATTAATGTTAAAAAACCAAAAAAAGTAAAAAAAATTGATTTTAAAACACCAAAAAAATTAAGAAAATTAATGTTAAAAAACCCAAAAAAAAAAAAAAATTGATTTTAAAAAACCAAAAAAAAAAAATAAAAAACTTGCTTTTAAAAAAAAACAAAACTTGATTTTCCAAAAACAAAGCCTGTTTTTGAAAATCCAAAAGCCAAAAATATTTTTTTGTGGATTAGGTAGAAATATTTCAATATAATTATATTTTGCTACATCATTAAGATACCATTATATTTTTGTCTCGGAACATTTTATACTAAATGCAGAACTGAATGCATACCAACCATTAATAAAAACATCTCCTTTTATAGGATTTTAACAAATGTGTGGTTTGTTATTTCAAGGCTCAGTATCAGTTTGGTTATAATTGTCAAAAAGTTGTTTACAGTGGCAATGGAGCTTATTTATACATTTTTAAAATTCTAATACAGTTGGCACTACAACTGCTCGACCATAACCTAGGAGACAGCCCAAAAGAAAGGCAAGCAATAAATATAATGCCAGATTTCAGCAATATTTTTTTTATTGTAAAAAAAATTATATATCCTGGCCCATTGCAATGGCCCCCCTACCCATAAAATAATCAACATATTGCTGTCTAACCTGACGGGAACTTTGGGGGGCCAAGCCAGTACGGACAGTATCCAGGCCTGTAAGGTTGGCTTCTATTTGTCCGGCCTCAGGCCCAACTGTGCCTATATAATTGGCAGAATGCTTATTTAAAAAGTTGTGCAGAATGCAGCATGATAAAATTATAAAATTAAGTTTGTATTCCGCCAAATTAATGGCTGTTTGAAACAGGCGGAACCGGCTGGCCAGAATTCCAAACGCATTCTCAACCACTCTTCTAGCTCTGGCCAGCCGGTAATTAAAAACCCTCCTCTCCGGGGTGAGGGTTCTTTGGGGGAATGGCCTCATGAGGTGCTTGCTCAGAGCGAAGGCTTCATCGGCAATGAAGACAAAGGGGAGTCCTTCCACGTTATCCTCATCAGGTGGCAATCCCAGGCCACCACTCTGGAGACGCTGGCAGAACTCCGTCTGGGCAAATACTCCTCCATCCGACATCCGGCCATTCTTCCCCACGTCCACATATAAAAAATCATAGTGTGCCGACACCACCGCCATTAAAACAATACTGTGGAACCCCTTATAATTAAAATAATATGACCCCGAATGGGGTGGTGGCACAATGTGGACATGTTTCCCATCTATAGCCCCTCCACAATTGGGAAAGTCCCAACGGCTTGCAAAATGGGATGCCACAGTCTGCCATTCCTGTGGCGTTGAAGGAAACTGGGGAATCAAACAAGAAAACCAAAATCAATTAATTTGGAAGCTAACATTGCAAGAAAATTAGACAATTAAAAACATTATTCCCCAGCATCAGTATAACATTCAATAATTTAATTCTTCTGGAATAACTAATATGGAAAAAGGCACACTTATCAGATTGCTCACCCCCTCTGATAGAACATTGATTACATTTTAGGGGGTTGTGAAATCCCAAAAAAAAATTACTTTAACAACACGCAGGAATTTAGGGATAACAAAGGCTACAAGACTGCAGTTGTCGCACTCTGCAGGTGCAGTTGCAAACCAGCTTACAGTAAATGAGGTAATGTCAAAAGGCATTCATGTTGCAAACAGTACACAATCACATGCAAGGGCAATTAATGAAAACACTTTGAGGCTTGCATATGATTTGATGATGGAAATCAGCAGAGCTTCTGCTCATTTACTAAAGCACTGGAACAAATGCACTTGTAGAGTGCACATGCATTTTGCAAAGTGCAACATAGATTTGCTTTAGACAAATCAACACCACAGAACATTCAAGCAAATTTTAACGAGGGTGGGGGTGGGGGGGTTGTGAAATCTAGCTAATTGCTAATTAGCAGCACACTATTTGGAGTGAGTTCAGGTGGGGGTGGGGGGGTTGTGAAATCTAGCTAATTGCTAATTAGCAGCACACTATTTGGAGTGAGTTCAGGTGGGGGGGGGGGGGTTGTGAAATCTAGCTAATTGCTAATTAGCAGCACACTATTTGGAGTGAGTTCAGGTGGGGGTGGGGGGGTTGTGAAATCTAGCTAATTGCTAATTAGCAGCACACTATTTGGAGTGAGTTCAGGTGGGGGGGGGGGGGGTTGTGAAATCTAGCTAATTGCTAATTAGCAGCACACTATTTGGAGTGAGTTCAGGTGGGGGGGGGGGGTTGTGAAATCTAGCTAATTGCTAATTCTAAGCACACTAAATACACTCCAACAAAATACATTCAAAATGAGTAGACTAGGTGGATATGTTCCCATCACTTCATGCTGGGAAGGTTATTGAAGGAAACTATACATGCATGACAAAAAATAACAGGAAAAAATCCCAGCATGTGTGAGGATAAAAAGGGGACATTCACACTATATTGCAATGATGGGAAGTAGTGTTTGAAGCAAGAAATACATTACTTTATCAAAGATTACATAAAAGAACATGTGATGCTAATAAACTAAAAATAGCTTACCTTAATATAGTCCTTCTGCAGGACCTGTATGATGGCAGAACAGGTCTCTGGGATAATGATCCCCAGAGCCTGGGGGGAGATGCCTGTCGAGAACTTAAGGTCCTGCAGGCTTCTCCCTGTGGCCAAATACCGCAAGGTAGCGACCAGCCTCTGCTCCGGAGTGATGGCTTGCCTCATGCAGGTATCCTGCCTGCTGATATAGGGGGTCAGCAAAGCCACCAAACGATCAAAAACGGGGTCCGTCATCCGGAGAAAGTTCCTGAAATCCTCAGGATTATTCTCACGGATCTCACGGAGCAAAGGCATGTGACAGAACTGGTCACGCTGAAGCAACCAATTCTTGGTCCATGAACTCCTCCTCGCCCTGTTCATGGACTGGTCTTGGGCTGAAGAATAAACTACAGCACCAAGCACATACAATGCACGAGCTCTACGATGAGTACGTACAGGTAACATGGCTTCAAAACGGTCGGCTGGTCAGAACGCACTAAACAGAACGCACTGAAGAACAGCAAGGCCTGTGAAGAACGACCTGAAAATCAGGAACGAGCGGCCAATAAAACAAAGATTTCTCAATGCCAACTGACCAAACGCACTGAAAAGCAGATACAAACCTCACAAGCACAGACTGAACACCAGTTAAAACGAACTGAAAAATACGAGTCTCACAAGCGCGAATCGTCTCTCACCAAACTTCTACTAACACGAGATAAACACGAGATTAGCAGAAGGAGCCCAAAGGGTGTCGTACGGGCTATTGAACTTCCGTTTTATAGTCTCGTCGGACTTGGTGTACGTCACAGCGTACTAAACTGGCGTACTTTTGTGTGGTCGTGTGTGGGCAAGTCCGTTCGTAAGAAAGTCTGCCCCAAGTCCGCCGAAGGTACGCCGGAAGTATGTCGGACAGACTGTCCGACTTTTGTAGCTGCAAAGTCCGACCGTGTGTACGCGGCATTAGCCGTACTAACCCCGCCCATATCCGCAGGCTGTACATCCTGGAACACAAAAAGATAATATGAACAACAAAGGTACAGTGGGAAAAAAAAAAAGTGCAGTTTTTTCATTAGGAAATTGCGGTCATCCTCTTGAGATATTTTCATAAAATCGGGTGGAGCTCCGCTTTAAGCTTTGAAAATAAACCTGAAAGCTGATTAGTTTCTATGCAGAACTGTACCAGAGTTTACACTCTCCAGTTTTAGAAAAATCAACCTCATAGAGTTATCACTCGATGAGTCTCTAAGTACCTGTGCTCCATTCTGTATCAATACTGGAGACATTTACACTGGTTAAAGTGTCTAACATATAAATACTCTATACTGTAGAAGAAGATATCTGTAAAACAGTGATGATCTGAGATCTTTGAGTCCAATACTTTAAAGTCTCATAATGTACATATTAATAGTGATTGCTTCTTTTATCCATAAAGGGGAGTATCCCTATGGCCTTTCTCAGTCAGAAATTAACTGCAGCTGAGAAAACCTATGCTATAATAGAACAAGAATGCTTTGCCATTAAGTGGGCCCTGGACTGACTCTGGTATTATCCCTGATGGCCCGTACACACGATCCGAAATTCAGACGAAAAATACCGCTTTCGATGCGATCGTACAATAATCGGAACGTTAGTAGAGCCTTGAGGAGCCGATCATGACAGTTCATCCGATATTATTTGATCGGACAAGCACAAACATTTTCCTTGTACGATTTTCGTTTAGTCAGTACAGTTGTCGTCCGAAAATACAATACAAATACGTTACAACACATGACATCACTTCCGATTTTTTTTTTTCTGTCGTACGAGAATTTTCGTGACTTTAGTAACTTATTCTATTTCTACTTGCAACTATTAAGCGAAAAAAGTCGTACGATCTGTCGTACGATATTCAGATCATTTGTATGGGCCATTAGGAAGGATATTCAAGCTTACATCTGACTATGCTTTTCTGACATGGATATGACTAAATAGGGGCAAATGCTAGGGTGAGACAATGGTTTTTGGTGCTCCAGGCATTCCTGCTTGTGGTGGAGCACAAACCCAGTAAATGTCATCATTAGAATGAAAAGTATATATCTACTTTCTTTGTTCTGCAGTTGATGGGCTCTTTAGGATCCTCTACAGCGTTAATAGGTGATAGGACAGATAAGGAAGTATAAAGAAAACATAAGCCTGGGTTCACACTGTAGCGATGCGGGATCCAGCACGATACCATTGCCAGTTCCCCCATGGCATCTCTCCCACAGGCAGTTCACACTGCCCTCTGTGAACCGCTGTGGGGGTCACTGTCAATACAATGTTAATGACATCCCCAGATCGGTTCACAGATCACAGTGTGAACTGTGGATTTGGACAGGAATCAGATTGCATGGGTGTGAACACCCTTGAGATCCAATTCCAGTGCGGGGGGGGGGGGGTTCCTGCACCATTTTTGTGCAAATCCAATGCAAGTTCAGCCATACAACTGTATGGCTGAACTCGCATTGCACTGACATCGTATGTGATCGGCACAGTAATGCGGGTGTGATACACATTCAATGTCTGTGTTCGCATAAGTGTGAACCCAGGCCTAAAAAAAGAGTTCAAATGTCTATTTATGAAAGAACCCCAATCAAATCTATAGCACCACTCCAGGCTCCACTGATTCAGTCAGCTGGTGATTCAAACCTTGTGTGCAGTTCATCTTGCCCGATTGTCAAAAACCTACAAGGGATAGATGGAAGCCCACACCGAAAACCACTCAGTTTTAAGTATGACAGTAAGGCTTCAGCTCCATCCCCTCCAGAACCACACTCTCTAACAAATATCACTCGTCATGGGCTTGATCATAGAGGTTCTATGAGTAAACTCATGACGGATGATAAAGTGCATTAGAGGGCGTGGTTTGGGAGGGGATGAAGCTGAAGCCCTCCTGTCATACCTGAAACTGAGAGGCTTTCAGTGTGCGCTTTTATCTCTCCCTTGTAAAGCCCCGTACATGATCGGATTTTCGGCAGGGAATTGTGATGACAGACTGTAGGCCTACAATCCAATAGTACGCTCAGACAATTGTTGTCCAACTTTCCGCCAACAAATATCGGATGGCAGGCTAGTAAATTTTCAGCGGACAACGGTCTGTTTTCCTATCGTCTGTACACAAGTCTGTCACACAAAATTTGAAAGTACAAATTTGAAAGTACAAACACAAATGCTCAGAATCAATGCTCACTAAACACGACATTAGCAGAAAGTGCCCAAAGGGTGGCGCTCAAGAGCTGAAATTCCTCGTAGTACGTCACTACGTTCGTGTTTGTTGGCCAACAATTGTGTACCGTTTGTATGCAAGACAAGTTCCTGGCACACGCCCTTCGGACAAAAGTCTGATGCTTTGTTAGCCAACAATCTGATCGTGTGTACCAGGCTTAAGTGTCTAAATGTGACAGTTACCCTTTATGTATTTAATATCCATGAGGATGGATGGGAAATCATTCAGACACCACATTCCTGATCTGCTAAACGAGGGTACTAATACGCTGAGGATCTACTGAATGGGGATATTAATGAGCTGGGGACCTGCTGAATGGGGGTACTAATGAGCTGAGGTTCTATTGGCCCCCTTTAAAACAAATGGAAAATCAACACACACAGAAGATTTGGTAAGCTTCAGTAAAGCAAAAAAGCATCACCGAAGCATCACAGAAGCATCAAAAACACATTTAAAAAAAGTATGTTGAACGTTAGGCGCTTTAATGTGTGTTAAAGTCAAAGCAAGTGTAAACGAGCCCTTTGTCAAAGACTTGTATGGAGGCGCTTTGAAGAACAATGAAAGCAATATAGGGTATAATTTTTGAAGAAAAGTAAAGCATACACAACATCTAAAAAGGACTGTAAGTTTACCATTTTATTTAGTGATAGGTGCTTTGATTGGTGTGTTTTAAAAAATGATGTGTTTTTGATGCTTCTGCAATGTTTCTGTGATACTTCAGTGATGCTTCGATGATGTTTCGGTGGTGCTTTGCTGGTGCTTTGATGATGCCTCAGTGGTGCTTTTTTTTGAAGCTTTAATCAAGCTTGGCAGATGCCCTGTGTGTGTTGATATCTCATACCTGCAATTTCTCCAAAACAAAGCGAAACTAAAGCTGAATAAAAGCCTTTCAAAAGCTTCAGGTGCTTCAAGCAAGCTTTGTCATAGACTTCTATGGAGCCTTTGAAGATGCTTTGAAGCAGCACTAAAGTGGCATGGGGTATAATTATTGAAGCAAAGTAAATGCAAGGTGTAAACAGGACTGTAAGCTAACTATTTTATTTAATGACAGGAGCTTTGACTCGCGTTCAGAGCTTTAAAAAAGCGTGTCCGGAACCATGTTTTGAAGCAAGTGTAAACGAGCCCTTAACCACTTCAGCCCCAGAAGATTTTACCTCCTTCCTGACCAGAGCACTTTTTACAATTTGGAACTGCGTCACTTTAACTGACAATTGCGCGGTCATGCAATGCTGTACCCAAACAAAATTTACATCCTTTTTTTCCCACAAATAGAGCTTTCTTTTGGTGGTATTTGATCTCCTCTGCGGTTTTTATTTTTTGCGCTATAAACAAAAAAAGACCCATAATTTTGAAAAAAAAACAATATTTTTACTTTTTGCTATAAAAAGCATCCCCCAATTTTTAAAAAAAAAACTAATTTCTTCATCAGTTTAGGCCAATATATATTCTTCTACATATTTTTGGTAAAAAATTGCAATAAGTATATATTGATTGGTTTACGCAAAAGTTATAGTGTCTACAAACTATGGGAAAGATTTATGGCATTTTTATTATTTTATTTTTAAACTAGTAATGGCGGCGATCTGCGATTTTTAGCGGTACTGCGACATTGTGACAGACAGATCGGACACTTCTGACACATTTTTGGGACCATTGACATTTATACAGTGATCAGTGCTATAAAAAAGCACTGATTACTGTGTTAATGTCACTGGTAGTGAAGGGGTTAACACTAGGGGGAGATCAAGGGGTTAAATGTGTGTTCCCTTGTGTGTGTTCTAACTGTATGGGGATAGGACTGAGTAGGAGAGGAGACATATCGCTGTTCCTACTTACTAGGAACAAACAACATGTATCCTCTCCTCTGACAGCACAGGGATTTGTGTGTTTACACACATAAATCCCTGTGCTGGCGCTCATGCACACGATCGTGCGCACCCTCTGGTGGCCAAAAAGGGAAGGACATACCCAGGAGAGCCATTGTGCCGCAGTATATCTGAGCGAGGCAGTCGGGAACCGATTGAAGATTTTTTGAGTATATAGATGCATACGATGCATATACAGCATAACCTGCATCAATTGACATAAACCACTGAATGTAGTTGATAGAAAGTGTATAATAAGTAGTTGCTTCGATATGTTTCAAAATGAGCTTCTTCTACTTGACAAAGAGCTGTTTTATAAACACAGACATGTAAATAAAAATCTTTTACTGTTTAAAAGGTTTTAATTGAATGATACATATCGTAATAAAGTATCTTTTAAGCCAGTGGTTCTCAACCTGCTAGTGCCGTGACCCCTTGATAAAATTTCCTAAGTTGTGGGGACCCCCAACAGTAAAAATATTTTCATAGCGTGGGTTGTCAGCACGCAAGACAAGTAATTTGCACCCCTAACCCACAGACATTTAGTGCTCCCTTCCACTCGTACAGTATTAAAACCCCTTATGGTACATTTTAGGATGTACCACTCTCTCTTTGTTCTCCTTTCTTTCCCTTTTATCTCTCTCTATCCTAATTTATTGTTTTGTTTTCCCCACCCCTCTCTCTAGTCATTTTCTCGTTCTTTTTTTTATTCTTTCTCTCCCTTTTTCTTTGTTCCTCCCCCTCTTTTCCTCTCCCTTCCATGTATTCTCTATTTTTATTCCTTCTCTTACTCCTTGGTGGGGGGAATGGGATAAGTGGCAGTGCTAGGGGGAGTTCTGATCAGTCAACTTAGGTGCTCTTGATCAAGGTCATCTGCTGATCTGAGAACTGTAGTGGGGACTTTTAATGGCAACTCTAATCACAGGTAGTGTTACTCACTGTGTCTCCGGCTTCCCTATGTCTCTGACTTTGTAGTGTCTCGTAGCAGTGACACCTATGCTGAAATCAGGAGATGGGGTCACCACCAGCCCCTCCCAATTCACATTCCTCACCAGTCAGCTGACCTCTAGTCTCTGCCCCCCAGCCATGCCGTGAACTAAATGGGCGGCTGCGAAGAGGCTGAGTGGGCCACCACAGGCTCCAGGAACAGCCCAGCTGGGCGCCCGCGAAAAGGCTGGGAGAGCAGCACAGGCTTCAGGAACAGCCAAGGATTCGGTGACCCCTGGCAAATTGTCATTCGACCCCCAAAGGGGTCCCGACCCCCAGGTTGAGAACCACCGTTTTAAGCAATATATGTGTTTTGATTGGCTGGCACCCTATAAGTCCTATTATTTATTATAAATTGTTTTCTTTCAGCATCTTCTGTCCTTAAAATCTGCAGGTTGTCGGGCAGTGCTTTGTTAATGTGTCTCTCTCTTGTTAGGTGAATGCATTCTGTGATGAAAACAGCCACAACAAAGAAGCACCAAATGAACACAACAGATTATGTAACTACCAGAGCACATGGGAAGTGATTATGAAATCTCCTGACATGACTTCTTCTGCTCCACTAACTAACCCCAGTATTGTACCTCCTTCAATCTCACTACTTCAGTATAAAGAGAGAGTTGTCACCTTGGTCCTTGATGTTTCAGGAAGTATGAATGAGGTATGGATCATGCATTAACAGTATAAGAACTCTGCAAATCTTGTTGAAGAACAAAGCCATGTCATCTACAGCTACCAAAGTTTAGGTGCACTTGATGATCACATTGAAATAAATATTTTTATTCAAGTAGACAGTGTGAAGAAATAGTTAAAAAAAATAAAGTATAAAACATGGAGAGGATTTTCCCTAACCGTTTAAAACCAGTTGCACCCTCAAAACCGGCTCAACCCCAAAATAATAATAATTTAAAGGTGTTCTGTAGTCATAGCATGTACTTTAATTTTAGAACATCAGCATTGCAATAGCAATACAAACAATAATTATTTTTAACGATCTTATATAATCTTCAAAAATCCCCTTTCATGTTATGGTACTGCCCTTCTGTTGGTCATCTCTTTCCAAAATGTCCTGGATTTTCTGCATGCTTTACAGCGTCTCCTCTGCTTTGTACTTTCAATCTCAATTTCTAAGGACTACATATCCCAAGGTACCCTTAATGATTGCAAGCAGTGATTCCTGTACAGACTCCGCCTCCTAGAACTCCTCCTCTCAGCACCTCTGTAGTACACAAGGCAGGCTCTGTGAAATGTGTGGCACAGCAGTGCCTACCCACAGGACATAGTGAATACATGTCACAGAATTCAATTAAGTAAATATGTGGAGATATTTAAAAGGTGCATTTGCAAACTTCATAGTCAATCATGTTAATAGGAGTAGGCTAAAGGAGGATACTTTTGCTTCAAGCAAGACAACACTGGACTCCACAATCTACTATATATATATATATATATATATATATATATATATATATATATATATATATATATATATATATATATATATATATATATATATATATATATATATCTATATATCTATATATATATATAAAGATATATAGATAGATAGATATATATATATATCTATATATCTATATATCTATATATATATATCTATAGATAGATAGATAGATAGATATAATTTTTTTTATTTATTTTTCTGAGACAAGGACAAGTAATAGAGATTAAATTGATTTTTAAATAAATGTGTTCTCCTTTATATTTATTGTTATACAATTAATGATAAAGCCACCCTTTCTTTAGTGCTGTAAAGGGCTCTTTCCTCTTTACCTTCCGTTATATAAGACCAGTGGCTGTTACGTCCTTTATCCCTCCAACTACTGGTCTTGTGTACCTTCCTTGCTATACTACTTTAGACAGCATGTCTTGACATGATTGCATTCAAGCACACTGTAGTGAGTGGACCTATAAGTCTCAGACTTCCAGTCTGAGTCACCCACTGTAGCTGCATTCACCCTCAGCTCTGCCCACCCCCAACACACAGCCCTCAGTTCTGCCCTCATCTCTGCATGCCCATGCGTCTACCACATCCTACATTTTCCTTAGCATCATGGGAAATGGTTTTTCTCTTTCCTCATGCAAAGGTGATATGTGGCTAGATCTAAAGTCCTCCTCCCAGTGCCTGGAAGCAGAATGAATTTCAGAGGACTACAATGACATCACTGTATTATAAATACACATTACACAACATTACAAGGGCAGTCATATACAATTAGTTCTTCCGTATGACCAGCTTGAATGTATTCTATTCTCAGTAATTCTTCTTTTGACCTGAATGTTGTTTTTATTCATGTTCCATGCAGCATAACCGCATCTCTCGCATGTACCAAGCCTCAGAAGTGTTTATAATGCAGATTGTTGAGTCTGGATCCTATGTTGGCATAGTTACATTCTCCAGTGGTGCAACTGTGAAATCTGAACTGGTAAAGATAGTTGACACATTCCAACGGGAAAAACTGAAAATGTTTCTTCCAAAGACGGCTACTGGTGGTACAAACATTTGTGCTGGAGTACGTAAGGGATTTGAGGTGAGTTGGTTACATGCAAAATTATTCACGATAATGTTAATTATGTATACGGTTATCTGACCTTCTATGACCTTCTTGCCCTTATTACCCCAACAACCTTAGACAGAGGGGTGGCTGTGGATGTGTTATACTTGAATTTTGCAAAAGTGTTTGACAGAGTTCCCCTCAGATGGCTAATGTGTAAGGTAAAGTCTACAGGCTTGGAAAAATCAGTTTGTAGATGGATGGAAAACTAAAAGACTAATGGGGCGTACACATGGTTGGACTTTTCGACCGGACTGGTCTGACGGACGCCGACGGACCAAATCCGGCGGACAATCCGATTGTGTGTGGGCTTCACCGGACCTTCAGCTGACTTTTCCAGTCGCAAATCTGACGGACCTTAGATTTGGAACATGCTTCAAATCTTTATGTCGTATCTCCACCGGACCCAGAAATCCGCTCGTCTGTATGCTAGCCCGACGGACAAAAACTGACGCTAGGGCAGCTATTGGCTACTGGCTATCAACTTCCTTATTTTAGTCCGGTGTACATCATCACGTACGAATCCGTCGGACTTTGGTGTGATCGTGTGTAGGCAAGTCCGTTCGTTAGAAAGTCCGACGGAAGTCCGTCAACAGTCCGTCGAAAGTCCGCTGGAAAGTCTGTCGGACCAGTCCGGCCGAAAAGTCCGCCCATGTGTACGCGGCATTAGTCTAAAAGACCGCATTCAGAGAGTAGTATTTAATGATTCTTACTCTGAATGATCTAAGGTTATCAGTGGTGTACCCCAAGGTTCAGTGTTGGGACCCTTCATTTTTAATTCATTATAAATTATATAGGGTCTGGGATTAAAAATACAATTTCGTCTTTGCAGATGACACCAATCTATGCAGTGGAATAACCTCCTTACAGGACTTACAAGCCGACCTCAATGCACTGTTTAATTGGGCAATTATGTAGCAAGTGAGATTTAATGTTGATAAATGTAAAGTTATGTGCTTGGAGGCTAAGAATATGCATGCATCATACATACTAGTGGGGGCACAACTGGGGGAATCCATGGTGAAGAACAATCTGGGGGTTCTGGTAGATCATAAGCTTAACCACTTCCCGCCCGGCCTATAGCAGATTGACGGCTGGGCGGTGTTTCAGTTATCCTGACTGGGCGTCATATGACGTCCCTTAGGATAACATGCGCGCATCGTGGCGATCGGTGGAGCGGTGTGTCAGTCTGACACACCGCTCCACCGATCTTGGTAAAGAGCCTCCGACGGATGAGTGCCCATCAGTGCCGCCTATGAGTGCCCATCAGTGCCACCTATCAGTGCCACCTATCAGTGCCCATCAGTGCCGCCTATCAGTGCCCATCATCAGTGCCCGTCAGTGCCACATCATCAGTGCCACCTCATTGGTGCCACCTCATCGGTGCCCATCAGTGCTGCGTTATCAGTGCCCGTCAGTGCAGCCATATCAGTGCCCGTTATTGAAGAAGAAGACGTACTTATTTACAAAAATATTTAACAGAAACAAAGAAAAACGTGTTTTTTTTCAAAATTTTGGGTCTTTTTTTATTTGTTGCACAAAAAATAAAAAACGCAGAGGTGATCAAATACCACAAAAAGAAAGCTCTATTTGTGGGAACAAAATGATAAAAAATTTGTTTGGGTACAGTGTTGTTTGACTGCGCAATTGTCATTCAAATTGCGACAGCGCTGAAAGCTGAAAATTGGCTTGGGCAGGAAGGTGTCTAAGTGCCTGGTATTGAAGTGGTTAATAATAGCATGCAATGCCAAGCTGCTGTTTCCAAAGCAAGCAAAATCCTTTGTTGCATTAAGAGAGGTATGGACTGCAGAGAGAAAGACATAATTTTACCCCTGTACAAATCATTAGTAAGACCTCATCTGAAATGCTCAGTTCAGTTTTGGGCACCAGTTCACAAAAGAATACTGGGGAACTGCAGAAAATGCAGAGAAGAGCAACCAAATTGATAAGAGGAATGGAGGAGCTCAGCTATGAGGAAAGATTAGAAGAACTGAATCTATTCTCTCTTGCGAAGAGGAGATTAAGGGTGGATATGATCAACATGTATAAATATATAAGTGGTCCAAATAGTCAACTTATTCACTTTAAGGTCATCACAGATGACAAGGGGGCACTCCATATGTCTTGAAGAAAAGAGATTTAATTTCCAAATACGGAAAGGTTTCTTTACAGTAAGAGCTGTGAAAATGTGGAATAGACACCCTCAAGAGCTGGTTCTGGCCAGCTCAGTAGATTGCGTTAAAAAAGGCCTCGATTCTTTCTTAGATACACATAATATAACTGGATACTAACATTTATAGGTAAAGTTGATCCAGGAAATATCAAATTGCCTCTTGGGGGATAAGGAAGGAATTTTTTCCCCCACTGAAGCAAATTGGACCAAGCTTTGCTGGGGTTTTTTGCCTTCCTCTGGATCCACTGTGAGTATAGGATTGTATATATAAGATCGTATTTTTTCCCCCCTTTTATTGGTTGAACTAGATGGACTTGTGTCTTTTTTCAACCAGACTAACTATGTAACTATGTAACATAGACCATTGACAACCGTGATTTCTGGCATTGTCTGCTCAGAAGCTAAGTGCCTCAATATTCTCCATCAGGCACGTCACTGCTCCATAGGTACACAAACTTGAAACCACTGATAGTAGAACATTTACTGTATGTCTGCCATTGCCTGACCTATTCCCTTTAGCCTGCACTGAAAAGCTCTAAAGAGGGAGTCTAATGCAATGCACTTAAAACTAGGTTACAACCTTTAAGAAAATGACCAGTGGAAGCAAATTTAACCACCTAAAATTAAATAAATGTGGCGCTTTCTCAGTAACCTAAAGTGCTAATGCAATATAGATCCTCAGGCGATAATGCAATAATATCCAAATATGCACAAATACAGTAAGACAATTCATCAATGACCAAAATAATAAAGTGCTAAGTTCAAAGGATCTTCAATACAAAGAATAATTCATGAAATAGTGTCATCAATCACAGTGCAAAATAATAATATATACTCTCAATTAATAATGCAATTGTGTTCACATGAAGTCATAAATATGTTCAGTATAATTAAAGTGCAATAAAAAAGTGCAATAAAATATATAACAAAGTCCATAAAGTGCTTGGGGCAACAAATCTTCAGTGCAAAAAATAGTTCATAGATAGTGTCACCGATGACAGTGCAAACCAGTATATCCAGTCTAGTCGCATTTATGATGAATCTCTCATATGTATCCACAGCAGCAAGCTCTTTCCTTGTAATCCTCTGCTATGCTAGACCAGACCAGCAGTGTTCTCAGATACAGGCAGGAATTTCCTCTAAACATAACAATCTCCTCCACTTTTCTCCAATGTAGGAGCTCAGGGCTCAGCGCTGCTCCAACCCTGGGTACCGCTCTGCTCGCTGCTTCTGCTTCTACCGCTGCTCTGTCTGCCTCCTTTGAGGTGAGAGGCTGGGGCGCACTTTATACACGGATGGTGAAAGCACTACTTAGGAATTGGATATACTGGTTTGCACTGTCATCAGTGACACTATCTATGAACTATTTTTTGCACTGAAGATTTGTTGCACCAATTCCAATATTGGTTTGCGCATTAGTACATTCATATTATAACTTAAAGGGGTTGTAAACCCTCATGTTTTTTCACCTTAACTACTTCCGGACCGCCGCATGCCGATGTACATCGCTATCCCCGTTTTTGTGCGGCGGTCGTCTTTCTGATAAAAGTGGTCCCTGCGGCGGATTCGCCGTAAGATCACTTTTATCGGTGGTGGAGAAGGGGCCCCCCCTCCAGCCCCGATCCAGTGCCCTCCGCCGCTTACCGGAGCCATCAGTATCGGCGGAGGCGATCGCGTCCGTCTCCCTTCTGTGCCTGGAGACGAGTGAGGCTAAGGTGGCGCCCACTCGTTTCCATGACACTGCTGGGCGGAAGCGACGTCAAAACGTCACTTCAGCCCACGCCTCTTAAAGGCATATTTTTTTCAATGTCATTTTCTTAAATGACCCTTTTTTTTTTTTATTGCATTTTAGTGTAAATATGAGATGTGAGGTCTTTTTGACCCCACATCTCATATTTAAGAGGTCCTGTCATGCTTTTTTCTATTACAAGGGATGTTTACATTCCTTGTAATAGGAATAAAAGTGACGCAATTTTTTTTTTTAAACAGTGTAAAAATAACTAAAATAATGTAAAATAAATAATAATAAAAAAAAAATTTAAAAAAACCCTCCGTCCCGACGAGCTCGCGCGCAGAAGCGAACGCATACGCGAGTAGCGCCCGCATATGAAAACGGTGGTCAAACCACACATGTGAGGTATCGCCATGATCGTTAGAGCGAGAGCAATAATTCTAGCCCTAGACCTCCTCTGTAACGCAAAACATGCAACCTGTAGAATTTTTTAAACATCACCTATGGAGATTTTTGAGGGTAAAAGTTTGACGCCATTCCACGAGCGGGCACAATTTTGAAGCGTGACATGTTGGGTATCAATTTACTTGGCATAACATTATATTTCACAATATAAAAAAAATTGGGCTAACTTTACTGTTGTCTTGTTTTTATATTCAAAAAAGTGAATTTTTTCCAAAAAAAGTGCGCTTATTAGACCGCTGCTCAAATAGGGTGCAAAAAAAAGTATTGCAACGACTGCCATTTTATTCTCTAGGGTGTTAGAAAAAAAAAACATATATATAGTTTGGGGGTTCTAAGTAATTTTCTAGCAAAAAAAAATGTTTTAAACATGTAAACACCTAAAATCCAAAATGAGGCTGGTCCTTAAGTGGTTAATGCATCCTATGATGCATTAAGGTGAAAAAATAACACCTGGCAGTGACTGGCCCCTCAGCCTCACCCCCCATTTTACTTACCTATGCCCCGTATTTCCCTCGGCGGAGACGCATTGTCCCTCTCTGCAAGGGGTCCATAGGTGTGAGCAGGGGGTGTGCCGGGTGTGCCTGGGCACACTGTAATCACTAAGTGCACATTAGCATTATCGCTTTGATTGCCAGCAGGGAGATGGGAAAATATATATATATAAATAATATATATATATATATACAGGCACGCCTGCTCGCATGTGGGTTTGAGCTTTGGGGTGCACACCCTAATGCAATAGGCTGTGCACACCTATGATGGGGTCCCAGCTCTTGATTGGATAGATTGATAGCAACACAGCCATTTGCTCCTGCTGCTGTCAATCAAATCCAATGACGCAGGTGCCGAGTCCGGCATTCATGTCTATGGACGCCGAATGCATGGACACGTGAGCGCGCCCGCAAGGTAACCCCCCCAGGAGAGCGTTTCTCCTAGGGGGTTATCTGATGCGGGAAGGAGCCGCGAGAGCCGCCGGGGGACCCCAGAAGAGGATGATCGGGATCACTCTGTGCAAAACGAGCTGTACAGTGGAGGTAAGTATGACACATTTGTTATTTTAAATAAAAAAAAAATGAGCCTTTACATTCACTTTAAATACTTGCCGACCTGCTCACATACATTCACTCCTGTGCGAACTGACATACCTGTACGTCGGTCTGTGCAAAGAGGATAGCAGGAGCAGGTGCCGCGGACTCGATGTCCGCCGGCGACCCGTGATCGATGTGTACAGAAGCAGAACGGGGAACTGCCTATGTAAACAAGGCGATTCCCCGTTCTGCCTAATGACATGTCATAGATCTTCTGTTCCCAGTAATCGGGAACAGTGATCTCTGTCATGTCCCAGTGAGTCCATCCCCCCCCTACAGTTAAAACACACCCAGGAAATACACTTAACCCCTTGATCGCCCCCTCGTGTTAACCCCTTCCCTGCCAGTGTCATTTTTACATTGATCAGTACATTTATATAGCACTGATCAATGTAATAAGGTCACTGGTCCCCAAAAAGTGTAATTTAGGGTCAGATTTGTCCACCACAATGTCCCAGTCCCACTAAAAATCGTAGATCGCCACCATTACCAGTAAAAACAGTAAAAAAAAAATCCCTAAAAGACCCTAAATCTATCCCGTAGTTTATAAACGCAATAACTTTTGCCCAAACCAATCAATGTTCTTGGCCTATTGCAATCTTTTTTTTTTTGCCAAAAATATGTAGAAGAATATATATCAGCCTAAACTGATCAATTAATTTGTTTTTTATATATTTTTTTGGATATGTATTACAGCAGAAAGTAAAACATTTTTTTTTTCAGAATTGTCGGTCTTTTTTTGTTTATAGCACAAAAAATAAAAACTGCATAGGTAATCAGATAGCACCAAAAGAAAGCTCTATTTGTGGGTAAAAAAGATCATCAATTTTGCTTGGGTACAGCGTCACACGATCGTGCAATTGTCAGTTAAAGCAATGGCCTTTGTCATTAAGGGGGCAAATCCTTCCGGGGCTGAAGTGGTTAAGGATAATGGTGCAATAGTTCTTGGCACTAGGAGTCTATCATTGTACGTAGTTTTTGCCACAGAGCTCTTGGAGTCAAACACAAATCATCAACTGTAAAGCTGCCATAACTGTATTTAAATGGAAAAGTATCCACAACACTGAAGATTCCGCTTCAAATATAAACTCCTAAAACAGCTTTTAATTAAAGCACTCCTACCAGCTCACAGTCATACTGATTAAAGCACACTATTAAATAAGCCCCAGGACCAGCCTACAACATTGGTGGATGAAAAACGTGAAGCGAAAATATTCCAGTAGTTCAAGCTCTGGAAGCCCTTTTGCACTTCAGCACAATCCCTATTCTTAGCATGATGAGAAGTACGAGTATATACTGCACTAAGAAACAATAAAGAGAAAGGGTATTCTACAGATGAGCATTTTTTATGACAATACCATTACCACAATTTTCCAAGCGTATGCAAGATCCTGCTTAGGTGACACATACAAAGAATGACAGCAGTTCCCCAAACTCCTATAAATATCTGTGGGTAATACATTTGATCTTTGTTGACATGATGATGGTTTACCAGGTAATCTCATGTCACCACTACATGGTATTTAGATCACCTGCCAAATTTTTAATAGTTCTCCCAATTCACGATCAAGAACTATGACTTGACTTTTGTGGATTCACTTCTTTCTCTCATATGACTTTCCAGAAATAACTGTACGAGTGGTATAAGAGCTATAGTCAGGTCCATAAATAATGGGACATCGACACAATACTAATCTTTTTGTTTAGCTCTATACACCACCACAATGGATTTGAAATGAAACGAACAAGATGTGCTTTAACTGCAGAATTTCAGCTTTAATTTGAGGGTATTTACATCCAAATCAGGTGAACGGTGTAGGAATTACAACCATTTGTATATGTGCCTCCCACTTTTTAAGGGACCAAAAGTAATGGGACAATTGGCTGCTCAGCTGTTCCATGGCCAGGTGTGTGTTATTCCCTCATTATCCCATTTACAAGGAGCAGATAAAAGGTCCAGAGTTAATTTCAAGTGTGCTATTTGCATTTAGAATCTGTTGCTGTCAACTCTCAATATGAGATCCAAAGAGCTGTCACTATCAGTGAAGCAAGCCAGCTGAAAAAACAGAACAAACCCATCAGAAAGATAGCAAAAACATTAGGTGTGGCCAAATCAATTGTTTGGAACATCCTTAAAAAGAAAGAATACATCGGTGAGCTCAGCAACACCAAAAGACCCGGAAGACCATGGAAAACAACTGTGGTGGATGACCGAAGAATTCTTTCCCTGGTGAAGAAAAAACCTTCACAACAGTTGGCCAGATCAAGAACACTCTCCAGGAGGTAGGAGTATGTGTGTCAAAGTCAACAATCAAGAGAAGACTTCACCAGAGTGAATACAGAGGGTTCACCACAAGATGTAAACCATTGGTGAGCCTCAAAAACAGGAAGGCCAGATTAGAGTTTGCCAAACAACATCTAAAAAATCTCTTCACAGTTCTGGAACAACATCCTATGGACAGATGAGACCAAGATCAACTTGTACCAGAGTGATGGGAAGAGAAGAGTATGGAGAAGGAAAGGAACTGCTCATGATCCAAAGCATACCACCTCACCAGTGAAGCATGGTGGTGGTAGTGTCATGGCGTGGGCATGTATGGCTGCCAATGGAACTGGTTCTCTTGTGTTTATTGATTATGTGACTGCTGACAAAAGCAGAAGGAAGAATTCTGAAGTGTTTCGGGCAATATTATATGCTCTTATTCAGCAAAATGCTTCAGAACTCATTGGACAGTGCTTCATAGTGCAGATGGACAATGACCCGAAGCATACTGCAAAAGCAACCAAATGGTTTTTTAAGGGAAAGAAGTGGAATGTTATGCAATGGCCAAGTCAATTACCTGACCTGAATCTGATTGAGCATGCATTTCACTTGCTGAAGACAAAACTGAAGGGAAAATGCCCCAAGAACAAGCAGGAACTGAAGACAGTTGCAGTAGAGGCTTGGCAGAGCATCACCAGGGATGAAACCCAACGTCTGGTGATGTCTATGCATTCCAGACTTCAGGCTGTAATTGACTGCAAAGGATTTGCAACCAAGTATTAAAAAGTGAAAGTTTGATGAATGATTGTTAATCTGTCCCGTTACTTTTGCTCCCTTAAAAAGTGTGAGGCACATATACAAACTGTTGTAATTCCTACACCGTTCACCTGATTTGGATGTAAATACCCTCAAATTAAAGCTGAAAGTCTGTAGTTAAAGCACATCTTGTTCGTTTAATTTCAAATCCATTGTGGTGGTGTATAGAGCCAAAAAGATTAGAATTGTGTCGATGTCCCAATATTTATGGACCTGACTGTATGTAATCTACACAGGATCAGGATGATCTGGACCACACCATGTTGTTTGAAAAGCAATTACATGTATAAAAGACTTAATCACATTACTGTATATACCACATGCTAAAAATAACATTAAAGTAATAAAGTGATACCACATGCGATGACAATGATTTATTATTTAAAAAAATAAGCAGTTTATCCTTCATCACATAAGATTTTATGCAATGAAATTATGAAATTATGAATCAATAGTTAAGAAGGAATCCTTTGCAAAAAATAAAAGTTTGCCTGGCAAGTTTTGCTTATTGTTTTTAGTGAATCAAGGTGATCACTAAATTCATTTTCAAATCGTTTTTAAACTCATCAGATTATTATATGACCTAAAGTACAAAATGAGATACCTAGATATAAAGTTGCACATTCCAAAGGCTGAAACGTATTTTTTATTACACTCAGTTTAAATTCTTATCTTAACCACTTGCCGACCAGTGCACAACAATATATGTCGGCACAATGGCACGGCTGCGCAAATGGGCGTACAGGTACGTCCCCTTTATGATGCAGCATTGTGGGCACACGCACACCTGCTGCATGCTCTGTGACCGTACCCGTGGGACCCGCAGACTCAATGTCCGCCAGTGTCCCGCGATCGCGTCACGGAGTGGCAGAATGGGGAGATGCCTATGTAAACAAGGCATTTCCCTGTTCTGCCTAGTGACATGACAGAGATCTATACTGCTCCCTGTCATCGGGAGCAGTGATCGCTGTCATGTCAGTGGTAGCCCATCCCTCCCTACAGTTAGAATCACTCCCTAGGACACACTTAACCCCTTGATCGCCCCCTAGTGTTTAACCCCTTCACTGCCATGGTCATTTACACAGTAATCAGTGCCATTTTATAGCACTGATTGCTGTATAAATGACAATGGTCCCAAATTAGTGTCAAAAGTGTTCGATGTGTCCTCCATAATGTCGCAGTCACAATAAAAATCGCAGATCGCTGCCATTACTAATAAAAAAAAAAATATTTTAACTACTCATCCTATGTAGGTTAACAAGAAGAATGATGCAAGCACATATGGAACTGAAATTGTACTGTTAACAGATGGAGAGGATAAAGAAATCCAAAAATGTTTAAATGAAGTGGGAGCCAGTGGAGCAATCATTCATACTGTTGCTCTAGGAGTCAATGCAGACAAAGGATTGGAACAATTATCCCGCATGACAGGTGGGCATTATAGATTTATATAAGGCAGTTACTGTTTAAATTCCTGATTGCCAGGTTTATAGTACACTGTATGGGGAACATACTGGCAGGAGAAAAGACCAGAATGAACAAAGTTGATGACTGATCAGTGCGTTGGTGGTCCAAATGGCCGGGCTCAAAAAAGCAACACCAGTGCACTCCTGACAGAGAAAGTGGTGCTAAACATCTGAATGTGCTGCCTGGAAGGGGTGTATGAATCATAAATATGTATTTTCATACTTCTCATCCCAACCCCCAACACTAAGGGCCAGTTCACACCACATACAGTCCAGTGTGTTTTTTTTTCTGTATCAAAAATGCATTGAAACTAGAATGTATGGCATAGTTCACACCAGTGCTTACAGTTCCAGTACGTTCCAGTTCCAGAAAAAAAAAGTAGAACATGCTGCATTTTTTCTGCACTGGACTGTACTGGAACGCTGTAAAAAGCATAAAAAACTCACGGGAACGCACCTAAATGCACCAAAAATGCACTGGAACACCCATGTTCTTATTTTAGCTTAAGGGTAAAAAGGGGGGGGATGCACTGGACTGCATGAAAAACGCATCAAAACCGCACTGGAACGTATAAAAAACGCACATAAAAAAAGCATCTGGAGTGCATCAGGACTGCGTTTCTATGGTGTGAACTGGCCCTTAAAGCGTAACTCCACTTTTGTTGAGAAAAAAAATATTCCCCTCTGGGTGACCTATGTACATTGCAAGGATTATAACAATCTTTGTTGCAGAGTCCTACCTTTTGTTATTCTGAAGTAATCCATGTGTGTTTGTCTGTGCCTCTGTACTGAGTGGGTCTAATGGGAGTGATTTCATAATTAACTGTCAGGTGTGCAGCTGCAGGGCACCAATGAGGAAACCTGCTGGGCCTGCATCCCTTTAGACCTGCTCCTATTGGGAGTATCTCTCCAAAAAATGACATTTTTGTTGCAGGGGATGCCTGAAATCTGACTTGTATCTTACGCAGACTTCTGGGAAAATATTTGAGCCAATCACACAAGCAGGAAATTATGTTTCTGGGGAGTGGTCAGTACACACTCTGTAGATTAAATCTGGCTGCAGATTGAAAAGGAACGGTCATTTTTAATAACATTAAATTACAATATGATTAGTGTCACAATTATATGTGCTATATTATTTTTTCTCTATTTGCTATTTTTTTTCCCCACGAAAGTGGAGTTACCCTTCAATGCTTAACCTGTACCTAACCCCCAATTTAAACCCTTCAAACCTAAATCTAGTCTAATTTTTTTATAGTTCCCCTAGCAACTCAAAAAAATACATTTCTGGTTCTAATACACAGATTGTCATTGTATTAGAATGGTTTATATTTTAAATGGTAATTGTGATATATATATACAGTATCTCATAAAAGTGAGTACACCCCTCACATTTTTGCAAATATTTTATTATATCTTTTTATGTGACAACACTGAAGATATTACACTTTGCTACAATGTAAAGTAGTGAGTGTACAGCTTATATAACAGTGTAAATTTGCTGTCCCCTCAAAATAACTCAACACACAGCCATTAATGTCTAAACCGCTGTCAACAAAAGTGAGTACCCTAAGTGAATATGTCCAAATTGGGCACAATTATCCATTTTCCCTCCCCGGTGTCATGTGGCTCGTTAGTGTTACAAGGTCTCAAGTGTGAATGGGGAGCAGGTGTGTTAAATTTGGTGTTATCGCTCTCACTCTCTCATACTGGTCACTGGAGGTTCAACATGGCAACTCATGGCAAAGAACTCTCTGAGAAGCTGAAAAAAAGAATTGTTTCTCTACATAAAGATGGCCTAAGCTATAAGAAGATTGCCAAGACCCAGAAACCGATCTGCAGCACGGTGGCCAGGACCATATAGAAGTTTAACAGGACAGGTTCCACTCAGAACAGACCTGGCCATGGTTGACCAAAGAAATTGAGTGCACATGCTCAGCTTCATATCCAGAGGTTATCCTTGGGAAATAGACGTATATGAGTGCTGCCAGCATTGCTGCAGAGGTTGAAGGGGTGAGGGGTCAGCCTGTCAGTGCTCAGACCCTACGCCGCACACTGCATCAAATTGGTCTGCATGGCTGTCATCCCAGAAGGAAGCCTCTTCTAAAGATGATGCATAAGAAAGCCAGCTATCAGTTTGCTGAAGACAAGCAGACTAAGGACACGGATTACTGGAACCATGTCCTGTGGTCTGATGAGACCAAGATAAACTTATTTGGTTCAGAAAGGTGTCAAGCTTGTGTGGCGGCAACCAGGTGAGGAGTACAAAGACAAATGTGTCTTGCCTACAGTCAAGCATGGTGGTGGGGGTGTCATGGTCTGGGGCTGCATGAGTGCTGCCGACACTGGGGAGCTACAGTTCATTGAGGGAACCATGAATGCCAACATGTACTGTGACATACTGAAGCATTGCATGATTCCCTCCCTTCGGAGTCTGGGGCAGTATTCCAACATAACAAACCCCAAACACACCTCCAAGATGACCACTGCCTTGCTATAGAAGCTGAGGGTAAAGGTGATGGACTTCCAAGCATGTCCCCAGACCTAAACCCTATTGAGCATCTGTGGGGCATCCTCAAACAGAAGGTGGAGGAGCGCAAGGTCTCTAACATCCACCAGCTCCATGATGTCATCATGGAGGAGTGGAAGAGGACTCAAGTGGCAACCTGTGAAGCTCTGGTGAACTCCATGCCCAAGAGGGTTAAGGCAGTGCTGGAAAATAATGGTGGCCACACAAAATATTGAAACTTTGGGCCTAATTTGGACATTTTCACTTAGGGGTGTACTCACTTTTGTTGCCATCGGTTTAGATATTAATGGTTGTGTGTTAAGTTATTTTTAGGGGACAGCAAATTTACATTGTTATACAAGCTGTACACTCACTACTTTACATTGTAGCAAAGTGTCATTTCTTCAGTGTTGTCACATGAAAAGATATAATAAAATATTTACAAAAATGTGAGGGGTGTACTCACTTTTCTGAGATACTGTGTGTATATATATATATATATATATATATATATATATATATATATATATATATATATATATATATATATATATGTATGATTTGTTCCATGTACTGTACAGTACAAAGTACAATGCATACACTTTCAGCAAACTTACAAGTACTGCTTGATTTAAAATACATATTTCTTATAGATAACATTTTATGACTAACATACATCTAAATTCTTTTAGGTGGTTTAAACTATTTTGTGTCGGATTACATTGATGCAAACGGTTTCATAGATGCCTTCAGCAAGATCACAACCAGTAGCGGTGATTTCACAGAGAAATCCATTCAGGTATCATTTGCCAACATATACTGTATTTAGTACATATATACAGTACTGTATGTGCATATGTAATAGATTAGAGAGTGTAGCAGAGCATCCCAGAGAGTGCCGGGAAAAGTCCTGTTCGGGGTTTATACGACTCCCAGACTCCTCTTATACACGTTCAGGGATCTCTGATCCATTATCCAGTTTGGGTCTTGGTCCTCTCCCCAGGCTAATTTAAACTCACCTGAGACAGACAGCCAGGGCTCTTGGCCTGGGAACCTCAGACAACTTCTGTCTAGGAGAGCAAAAGGTTGGTAAAAGCTATTAAGCTGTGTATGTGGAAGCTGACAAGTTGTAGGCTTGCTCAGCCTGGTAGTTAGGACAGGGGCAGATCCAGGGAGGGGGACAACGGGACAATTACCCCCCCAAGAAATTAGTTGCGGGTGAGTGTGTGGGCAGCTCGGCGAGCGGGTGAGTGTGCGGGCGGCTCGGCGAGCAGGTGAGTGTGCGGGTGGCTCGGTGGGTGGGCAGCTCAGCGGACAGGTGAGTGTGCGGGCGGCTCAGTGGGTGAGCTGACAGGCGGGTGGCTCAGTGGGCAGCTGGGTGGCTCGTGGGTCAGCGGGCGGGCAGTTCGGTGGGTGAGCAGGCAGCTGGCCAATCAGCGGGGCGCCGGGTGGGGTAGCAGAGAGACGACATCATCTCTCACCACCCGACACCCGCCCTGCATCCCTGCAGTTCCGCCCTCACTGTGGAGGCAGCCGCGGGCAGCAGAGAGATTAAATCATCTCTCTGTTGCCTGACTTCACTCTGGGACACAGGAAGTGACAATCCTCACCTAAGCAGCAAAGTGACACAGCAAGTGACAATCTGCAACATGTGACAGGTGACGTGGCAAGTGATAATTGTAGCAGGCAAGTGACAATCTGCAACGTGTGGCAGGTGACGTGGCAAGTGACAATCTGCATCTGGTGACAGGCGACATGGCAAGTGACAATCCGCAACTTGTGGCAAGTGACAATCCGCAACATGCGGCAGGTGACATGGCAGGTGACAATCCGCAACGTGCGCAGGTGACATTCCGCAATGTGTGGCATGTGACGTGGCAAGTGACAATCTGCATCTGGTGACAGGCGACGTGGCAAGTGACAATCTGCAACTTGTGGCAGTTGACGTGGCAAAGTACAATCTGCAATGTGTGGCAGGTGACAGTCCACAACGTGTGGCATGTGACATGGCAAGTGACAATCTGCATCTGGCGACAGGCAACATGGCAAGTGACAATCTGCAACTTGTGGCAGGTGACGTGGCAAGTGACAATCTGCAACTTGTGGCAGGTGATGTAGCAAGTGACAATCCGCAACGTGTGGCAGGTGACGGGGCAGGTGACAATCCACAACGCGTGGAAGGTACAATTCGGAACGTGTGGCAAGTGACATTCTGCATCTGGTGACAGGCAACGTGGCAGTGACAATCCGCAACGTGTGGTAAGTGACAATCCGCAAATTCTGGCAGGTGACGTGGCAAGTGACAATCCGCATCTGGTAGCAGGCGACGGTGGCAAGTGACACACTCAGGGCTCCCACTAGTTCTGCATCATGGCGAGTTGAACTATTTCATTTTATAGAACAATGTAATGATAGAAATAATGCGCTTCAATCATACTGACACCATAACAACCATGGTGCCAGGATGTTTGAAGCGCCAACACCAGCCAATTACCCGATAAATTGCCCGCAAAACAAAATCTTATTTTCTGGCAGTGCCCCTCCCGAGACTAGACTCTGGATCCGACCCTGAGTTAGGATCTGTAAATATTAAATAGTTAGTGCTGAGACACGGCTAGGTTTTTGTTTGGCTATTTTTGTTCCTATTTGTTTTTGGAACACTGTACAGCACCTGTATATAGACTTGTATATATTGCAAATAAACACTGCACTGTTTGTCACTACTTCACTGGATTTGGTATCTGTGCCTGAAATACTGCTCATCCCAGGGAGCTTTGTACCTGCTACCTGTCCCCAGATTACATATGGTGGATGCTGCGACCAGCAGTAGTAAGTTACAACTTAAAGGGCCAGTACCTAAAGTGAGTAAACATGGAGGAAATCCTCAAACAAATGGTGTTATCCAACACTGCACAACAGCAAACTAATGCTATTATACAGGAACAATTGCAGAGGCTGTTTGAACAGCTAGCCACTGAGGCAGGACTAGTCACCCCCTTGCTGTCTGGAGAATTGTAGAAGGCCTACTATGATCTGGAATTGGCAGAAGCAGGAGACTATGAAAAGGTCAAGCAGGAAATCTTGGCGCGACTCAGTGTCACCTTGGCAGTTCGAGCACAGCGAGTCCACAGCTGGTTCTTTCAAGATGAGAGGTCCCAAGATCACAGATGTTCTAATCCACCTGGTGCGGAAATGGCTACAGCCGAAGTACCTGTCTGAGCCACAAATAGTGGAGTGTGTGGTCATGGACCGATTCCTGAGTTTACTACCAGTTCCCCTGCAGAAGTGGGTGGGTCAAGGAAACCACAAGTTGGCAAACAACCTGGTGGAGCTTGTGGAGAGATACTTTGCTGCAGAGAGCCTGGTCACCACCCTACAGCCCCATGGACTTTCCACCCAAAGCCACCGTCTCCCCAGGCAACCGGTAAGACTGTTCCAGGGGAAATGGGTGGTAAGCATGGCAAGGAGATAGGGGGAGGATTTTTGGTGCCAGGACTGAAATTTGGCATCCCAAACAAGAGAAGCCACTGCTTGTCAGCAAACCAAACTGGGGCAACATCAGGTGTTTTCGTTGCCACGAACTGGGACATGTGGCAGCAAACTGTCCATTGACAGATGAGCCCATGCAGTGTGATGTATCTTATAGAAGATAGAAGTGCCCCTGGAAAACGTCATCTGTGATGAAACGGCGTAGGGAGGAGCGGTGTGCTGACGTCACCACATACCGCGCTAGTCCCGGAAGCTACGGGCAGCATACGAGAGCCGGCCAGCTCGTGTTTTTTAATCCATCGCTTTTTACTTCCTGCATAACTGTAAGTGCAATACTGTTTTTTACTAATAAACTTTTTAAAACGTATTACGCTATGAAAGTTTCTATGTCCTTTTATGGAGAATGAGCATTTACCTGCCATATGAGAAGATACCATACATGGATAGTCTGAGGAGCCCTCTAAGCGTTTAAAAACCCGAGGCTGGGGTTAAGAGCCACAGGCACGCATGATGTCCTTAAAATAAGAGATCTAAGGAGCTGGTAAGTGGCAGTATTTTTGTGGGTGGAGGCATTTTTCTGTTGCACCCCATCATATCCCCCATAGTGTTACAGTTGCATGTCGTCACTGTCAGGAAGATTGCAAAGCCATCATCCAGAAGATCATTCTACTAAATGGGCTCTTTTTCAATAGCCTATCGGAGTGGACTTGACTCTGTTGCTTGTGTATCTTGGTACACACTTTATTCCAATATTTTTGGCACTTATCAATGGTGATATTATTTATAAGTTGATGTGATGATTTATTGCATGAATTTTTTATTTCATTTATATTAGTATGGCTATGATTCCATTTTTAACATTTTTTTAATTTTCTGTGATCACAAATCAGTACACAGCGCAGCTTCTTTTTTCCTGTATCTTATAGAAGGCAGTTTATGTTTGCCACTGTTTCATGCGCTGCAGTGCCAAGTGTAAGAAAACATGTGTCCCAAGTGACTGTGAATGATGAGCCTATTATGGCTTTGCTGGACTCTGGAAGTCTAGTGACTTTGGTTAAAGCTGAGATGGTTGAAACTTTGAATTTTCATGCTAAAAACTTTGCTGTGATCTGTGGACACAGTAACTGACTCAGTGGCAGATCCAGAACTCCTGGCCAACACCAACAATGTGGGTTCAGGGGACTTGTCTCAGGGTTCTCCAGGTTTTCCCTTCTCGGTTATGGCGGGGGAACTGGAGGAGCCTGGGGAATTCCCCACAACCAGTGAAGGTGGACAGCCGTCTGCTGACTCTGAGTCTACGTTAGAGTTTGCTGACCTTAATGTGCACAAGGAAAACTTTGATACCGAGCAGAGAAAAGACCCTACCCTTGCCAGGGCCTGGGAAAATGTAGTAGTGATTAATGATGTACCCGTTGAACCAGGGGATGGGCCCTGTTTTCCTTATTTCAGCAGCAATGAGGATTTACTGTATCATGTATGTAAAAAGAATGATAAAATTGTTGAACAGTTGGTGGTCCCTAAGCCATACAGACAGGTGGTGTTGGAACTTGCCCATGGGCACTTGCAAGGAGGTCATTTAGGGGTTGAGAAAACCACGGAAAGAGTGTTGCGCAGGTTTTACTGGCTCAGTATACATATAGATATTAACAATTATTGTCAATCCTGTCCTTTGTGTCAAATATCAGCCCCACTACCCCACTTCTAAAGCACTTTAGTGCCCTTACCCATTCTTGAAGAGCCCTTTGAGAGGATCGCCATGAACCTGGTGGGTCCACTCCCTAAGTCTGCCCGGGGTTATCAGCATATTCTTGTAATCATGGATTATGCTACCCCTTACCCAGAAGCAGTTCCCTTACGCACTGCATCTGCTAAGAACATTGAGCTGTTCATGGTGTTCAGTCGGGTTGGGATCCCTAAGGAAGTCCTTACAGACCAGGGCACCCCATTTATGTCACGAGTAACTAGGGAGTTGTGCAAGTTATTTAGGGTGACACATTTGCGAACCTCCGTGTACCACCCTCAAACTGATGGCTTGGTGGAACGCTTCAATAAAACATTAAAGAGCAAGTTAAAAAAGGTTGGTAAAAACTGGGACTTCTTGATTCCATAATTGATGTTTGCCATCAGGGAGGTTCTCCAGTCCAATATGGGGCACTCTCCATTTCAGTTGCTTTATGGGAGACTCCCTTGGGGACTCTTAGACATAACCAAGGAAACCTGGGAGGGGGAGCAGACACCCCACAAAGGTATCATTGAGCATATTGCACAAATGCAGGACAGGATTGCAGCAATCATGCCAATGGTAAAAGAACACTTACTGCAGACCCAAGCAGCCCAACAGAGAATATACAACAAGGGGGCCCAACTCCATGTTTTCTCCCCTGGTGTTAGTTCCCACTGTTGAGAGCAAGTTCCTGGCTAAGTGGCAGGATCCCTTCGAAGTAATTGAAAGAGTTGGGGAGGTCAATTACAAAGTATATCAACCAGGTAAAGGGATGCCTGAACAGATTTACCACGTAAACCTGGTAAAGCCCTGGAAGGATAGACTGGCATTAACTGCAAGGTCCCTCCCGGTAATGCCTAAGGGCACTGAGTCCCTTCTGATCCCTGAGGTCAAGATTCCAGACACTCTGTCGTATTCTCAAAAACAGGAAGCTAGAGAGTTCCTGATAAGGAATAGAGAGAAATTTTTCAGAGTTACCTGGCAAAACTTCAGCAGTTCAGCATGATATTGTTACTGAACCTGGGGTCCGTGTCAAGCTCAAACAGTACCGAAATTCCGAAGCTAGAAGAAAGGACATCAGTGATGAAGTTAAAAGAATGTTGGAGCTAGATGTCATTGAGGAATCCAATAGTGACTAGTCTAGCTCCATCGTGTTAGTCCCAAAACGGGATGGCACTTGGAGGTTCTGTAACGACTTCAGGAAGCTTAATGCAGTGACAAACTTTGACACATACCCAATGCCCAGGGTGGACAAACTTACACAGATTTGGCAAGGCCCGCTATCTGACCACTTTGGACTTGACAAAAGGTTATTGGCAAATACCCCTGACTGGTAGCGCCAAAGAGAAGATTGTGTGACCCTGAAGGGTTCGTTTCAGTATAAGAAAATGCCTTTTGGGTTGCAAAATGCCCCCACAACATTTCAGAGGGCCATGGACAGGACCCTAAGACCTCCCCGACAGTATGCAGCAGCCTATCTGAATGATATATTTGTAAATATCACTGACTGGGAGTCTCACTTGCCTTGTGTCCAGGCTGTCTTTGATTCCCACTTCAAAGCAGGTTATACGGTGAATTCAAAAAAATGTGGCATTGTTTAGAGGAAGCCAGGTATTTGGGCTACACTAATGGCCGTGGAGTCATTAAACCACAAGTGAATAAAATAGAAGCCATCCAGGAGTGGCCATGCCCTGCAAACAAGAATCAGGTCAGGGCCTTACGGCAAATCCAAAAAAATGTGGCATTGGTTTAGAGGAAGCCAGGTATTTGGGCTACACTAATGGCCGTGGAGTCATTAAACCACAAGTGAATAAAATAGAAGCCATCCAGGAGTGGCCATGGCCTGCAAACAAGAATCAGGTCAGGGCCTTACGGCAAATCCAAAAAAATGTGGCATTGGTTTAGAGGAAGCCAGGTATTTGGGCTACACTATGGGCTGTGGAGTCATTAAACCAAAAGTGAATAAAATAGAAGCCATCCAGGAGTGGCCACGACCTGCAAACAAGAAGCAGGTCAGGGCCTTTCTTGAGATTGCGGGGTATTATAGAAGGTTTATCCTGAATTTTGTAACTATTGCTGTCCCACTGACAGATCTTACGTAAGGGAAAGACTCTGTAATGGTGAAATGGTCCCCAGTAGCAGAGGAATCTTTCCAATTCCTGAAGAAGGGTCTTTGTGCACAGCCAGTAGGTACACAATGGGGAAGAACACCCTGTTCCTAAGCAGAAAGCTCAATGACCATGAGAAAAACGTATGCAGTCATTAAAAAGGAATGTTTAGCCATAAAGTTGGCCAGAGACGCGCTAAGGTACTATTTGTTAGGGCGCCAGTTTGATTTAATAACTGACCATGCTCCCCTGAAATGGATGGCCCAAAAGAAGGAGACTAATAGATGGGTGAACTGGTGGTTTCTGGCTCTACAGGATTATTCCTTCACTGTAAAACACAGGCCAGGTGTTGAGATGGGTAATGTAGATGCCCTGTCCTGTATTCACTCCTGTTGGGCCACAGGTGTTCCATCCCTGGGGTTGAAACAAGGGGAGGGGATATGTAGCAGAGCACCCCAGAAAGAGCCGGGAAAAGTCCTGTTCGGGGTTGATACGTCTCCCAGGCTCCTCTCATACACGTTCAGGGATCTCTGATCCATGATTCAGTTTGGGTCTTGGTCCTCTCCCCCAGGCTAATTTAAACTCACCTGAGACAGACAGCCAGTGCTCTTGGCCTGGGAACCTCAGACAACTTCTGTCTAGGAGAGCAAAAGGTTGGCAAAAGCTATTAAGCTGTGTATGTGGAAGCTGACAAGCTGTAGGTTTGCTCAGCCTGGTAGTTAGGATCTGTAAATATTGTATAGTTAGTGCCGACACATGGCTAGGTTTTTGTTTGGCTATTTTCGTTCCTATTTGTTTTTGGAACACTGTACAGCACCTGTATATAGACTTGTATATATCGCAAATAAACACTACACTGTTTGTCACTACTTCACTGGATTTGGTATCTGTGCCTGAAAGACTGCTCATCCCAGGGAGCTTTGTACCTGCTACATGTCCCCAGGTTACAAGAGACAGAAACACATAACTGAAATCTAGTATGATGTCTATGGGAGTAGGTTTATTCTCATGTTATTTTTATTGTTAAAAGTGAAACTAAACCCTCCCATCCTTTAAAACCAAGAAAGCTGCCATCTTAGCTATGCAATAAATGGCTATGATACCTGCCTTTTAATGGCTTGACAGTTTGGTTGGGAGTACAAGCAACTGTGACAGTTATCATTCATGATATGCCTTGAATGTAACTGTTTTGGTAAACGGTTAAATCAATGTGTTTAGTTCCCCTAAAAGTGGAACTCCAGTCAAAACTGGAAAGTGAATAAGTGTTGGCAACTTTTGTAAGGTTTTTATTGCTGTCTGTGTATTATTCCTCACTTTCAGTACCACTGACAGTGGACACTGGTTCATACCTGTGAACACAGGTGGTAACTGGAATTGAACCTAAATAAGTCACTCCATAATACTTAGATGTAGGCGCAGCTACTCCGAAACTTTGCTTCTTCCAATGTCTGGTAAGCAAGTTTATATATACTGTAAAATATATATATATACAGTCAGGTCCATAAATATTGGGATATCAACACAATTCGAATCTTTTTGGCTCTATACACCACCACAATGGATTTGAAATGAAACAAACAAGATGTGCTTTAACTGCAGACTTTCAGCTTTAATTTGAGGGTATTTACATCAAAATCAGGTGAACGGTGTAGGAATTACAACAGTTTGTATATGTGCCTCCCACTTTTTAAGGGACCAAAAGTAATGGGACAATTGGCTGCTCAGCTGTTCCATGGCCAGGTGTGTGTTATTCCCTCAGTATCCCATTTACAATGAGAAGATAAAAGGTCCAGAGTTAATTTCAAGTGTGCTATATGCATTTGGAATCTGTTGCTGTCAACTCTCAATATGAGATCCATAGAGCTGTCACTATCAGTGAAGCAAGCCAGCATTAGGCTGAAAAAACAAAACAAACCCATCAGAGAGATAGCAAAAACATTAGGTGTGGCCAAATCAACTGATTGGAACATCCTTAAAAAGAGAGAATGCACCGGTGAGCTCAGCAACACCAAAAGACCCGGAAGACCATGGAAAACAACTGTGGTGGATGACCAAAGATTTCTTTCCCTGGTGAAGAAAACACCCTTCACAACAGTTGGCCAGATCAAGAACACTTTCCAGGAGGTAGGTGTATGTGTGTCAAAGTCAACAATCAAGAGAAGACTTCACCAGAGTGATAACAGAGGGTTCACCACAAGATGTAAACAATTAGTGAGCCTCAAAAACAGGAAGGCCAGATTAGAGTTTGCCAAACAACATCTAAAAAAGCCTTTGCAGTTCTGGAACAACATCCTATGGACAGATGAGACCAAGATCAACTTGTACCAGAGTGATGGGAAGAGAAGAGTATGGAGTAGGAAAGGAACTGCTTATGATCCAAAGCATACCACCTCATCAGTGAAGCATGGTGGTGGTAGTGTCATGGCGTGGGCATGTATGGCTGCCAATGGAACTGGTTCTCTTGTATTTATTAATGATGTGACTGCTGACAAAAGCAGCAGGATGAATTCTGAAGTGTTTCAGGCAAAATTATCTGCTCATATTCAGCATAATGCTTCAGAACTCATTGGACGGCGCTTCACAGTGCAGATGGACAATGACCCGAAGCATACTGCCAAAGCAACCAAAGAGTTTTTTAAGGGAAAGAAGTGGAATGTTATACAATGGCCAAGTCAATCACCTGACCTGAATCCGATTGAGCATGCATTTCACTTGCTGAAGACAAAACTGAATGGAAAATGCCCTAAGAACAAGCAGGGACTGAAGACAGTTTGCAGTAGAGGCCTGGCAGAGCACCACCAGGGATGAAACCCGGCGTCTGGTGATATCTATGCGTTCCAGACTTCAGGCTGTAATTGACTGCAAAGGATTTGCAACCAAGTATTAAAAAGTGAAAGTTTGATGGATGTTTGTTAAACTGTCCCATTACTTTTGGTGCCTTAAAAAGTGGGAGGCACATATACAAACTGTTGTAATTCCTACACCGTTCACCTGATTTGGATGTAAATGCCCTCAAATTAAAGCTTAAAGTCTGCAGTTAAAGCACATCTTGTTCGTTTCATTTCAAATCCATTGTGGTGGTGTATAGAGCCAAAAATATTAGAATTGTGTGGATGTCCCAATATGTATGGACCTGACTATATATATATATATATATATATATATATATATATATATATATATATATATATATATATATATATATATATACACACACACACAATATATTAATATCCAAATGAATGTACCAAAATATTGAGTAATGGGGCATCACATCCAAAAATATATCCAAAGGGCAAAAGCATGTGTAGGATGTTATCCTACACATGCTTTTGCTCTTTGCATATATATGGGGATGGAAAGTATTCAGACCCTCTTAAATTTTTGACTCTTTGTTATATTGCAGCAATTTGCTAAAATCATTTAAGTTAATCTTTTTCCTCATTAATGTACACACAGCGCCCCATATTGACAAAAAATCACAGAATTGTTGACATTTTTGCAGATTTATTAAAAAAGAAAAACTAAAATATCATTTGGTCCTAAGTATTCAGACCCTTTGCTCAGTATTTAGTGGAAGCACCCTTTTGATCTAATACAGCCATGAGTCTTTTTGGGAAACATGCAACAAGTTTTTCACACCTGGATTTGGGGATCCTCTGCCATTCCTCCTTGCAGATCCTCTCCAGTTCTGTCAGGTTGGATGGTAAACGTTGGTGGACAGCCATTTTTAGGTCTCTCCAGAGATGCTCAATTGGGTTTAAGTCAGGGCTCTGGCTGGGCCATTCAAGAACAGTCACGGAGTTGTTGTGAAGCCACTCCTTCGTTATTTTAGCTGTGTGCTAAGGGTCATTGTCTTGTTGGAAGGAAAAGGCACTCCTTCGTTATTTTAGCTGTGTGCTTAGGGTCATTGTCTTGTTGGAAGGTAAACCTTTGGCCCAGTCTGAGGTCCTGAGCACTCTGGAGAAGATTTTCGTCCAGGATATCTCTGTACTTGGCCGCATTCATCTTTCCCTCGATTGCAACCAGTCGTCCTGTCCCCGCAGCTGAAAAACACCCCACATGATGCTGCCACCACCATGCTTCACTGTTGGGACTGTATTGGGTGGGTGATGAGCAGTGCCTGGTTTTCTCCACACATACCGCTTAGAATTAAGGCCAAAAAGTTCTATCCTGGTCTGATCAGACCAAAGAATCTTTCTCACCATCTTGGAGTCCTTCAGGTGTTTTTTTAGCAAACTCCATGCGGGCTTTCATGTGTCTTGCACTGAGGAGAGGCTTCCGTCGGGCCACTCTGCTATAAAGCCCCGACTGGTGGAGGGCTGCAGTGATGGTTGACTTTCTACAACTTTCTCCCATCTCCCGACTGCATCTCTGGAGCTAAGCCACAGTGATCTTTGGGTTCTTCTTTATCTCTCTCACCAAGGCTCTTCTCCCCTGATAGCTCAGTTTGGCCAGACGGCCAGCTCTAGGAAGGGTTCTGGTCGTCCCAAACGTCTTCTATTTAAAGCGGTTGTATACCCGCAAATTTTTTTTTTTTAATTCTGCAAAGCAAAAGGCATAATGAGCTAGTATGCACCGCATACTAGCTCATTATGAAATACTTACCTTAGAACGAGGCGTCGGTATCTTACCTGGTCCACGCCGAGGGAGCTGTCATGTTGCCTCAGCGTGTCTTCCAGGTATCGCGGTTCCAGCGCTGTGAGTTGCTGGAGCCGCGATGTCATCACTCCCGCGCATGTGCGCGGGAGATTTCTTACCCAGCAAGGTCCTGTAGTTGCCGGGCTTCAGCCGAGAATCCCCTGTGCGCATGCGCCGCTGCAGTCAGCGGCTCATAGCAAGGTGAATATCTCCTAAACCGTAAAGGTTTAGGAGATATTTTTTTTACCTACAGGTAAGCCTTATTATAGGCTTACCTGTAGGTAAAAGTAAAAAAAATGACTATACAACCACTTTAAGGATTATGGAGGCCACTGTGCTCTTAGGAACCTTAAGTGCAGCAGAATTTTTTTGTAACCTTGGCCAGATCTGTGCCTTGCCACAATTCTGTCTCTGAGCTCTTAAGGCAGTTCCTTTGACCTCATGATTCTCATTTGCTCTGACATGCACTGTGATCTGTAAGGTCTTATATAGACAGGTGTGTGGCTTTCCTAATCAAGTCCAATCAGTATAATCAAACACAGCTGGACTCAAATGAAGGTGTAGAACCATCTCAAGGATGATCAGAAGAAATGAACAGCACCTGAGTTGAATATATGAGTGTCACAGCAAAGGGTCTGTATACTTAGGACCATGTGATATTTCAGTTTTTCTTTTTTAATAAATCTGCAAATCTGTCAACAATTCTGTGTTTTTCTGTCAATATGGGGTGCTGTGTGTACATTAATGAGGAAAAAAATGAACTTAAATGATTTTAGCAAATGGCTGCAATATAACAAAGAGTGAACAATTTAAGGGGGTCTGAATATTTTCCGTAGTTACGCCATTTTCCACAAAGGAGACCCAGAAAGCACTAAAAATCTGACAGAGGCTTACTTTACCCCCTAAATCAGTGGCCCCCAAATTGCGGCCTGAGGGCCAGACGCGGCCCTTTGCTTGCCTTTATCCAGCCCTTGGGGCACTTTTCCTTTCACTGATGCAAGACACTATTCCTCCCACTGACAATGGGGAATAATTATTGTTACTGACATCAATGATGGGGCACTATTCCTCCCACTGACACCAATGATGGGGCACTGCTCTTGCACTGACACCAATAATGGGGCACTATTTCTCTTACTGACACCAAAGATGGGGCACTATTCTTGTACTGGCACCAACACTAAGGTACAAATCATCACACTGACCCCCAATGCCAAAGATGCTTTGTTTGGTCCCACTGACGCCAGAAACATTTTAACACCCCATGGCCACAGTCCGGCACCCTTAAAGTCTGAATGACAGTAAACTGGCCCTTTGTTTAGAACGTTTGGAGATCCCTGCTCTAAATCTAAAAATAGATGTACAAACAGTGACTATACAGTGGTTACTTAAGTCACACAAATATATGGGGCACTGAAATTACGCAAATGCACTTTTTTAAAAGTTCAGACAGGAAGTTTTTTTTTATTTTATTTATACATATAAAACAGAATTCTACCATCCACAGTGCCTTGCAAAAGTATTCACCTCCTTGGCATTTTTTGTATTTTGTTGCCTCACAACCTGGAATTAACATGGATTGTTTGAGGATTTGCATAATTTAATTTACAGAACATGCCCATAACTTTTGAAGATTTTTTTTTTTTTTATTGTGAAGCAAACAACAAATAGGATAAAATAACAGAAAAAGTCAATGTGCATAACTATTCACCCCCTAAAGTCAAAACTTTGTTACTTTGTAGAGTCACCTATTGCTATCACAGCTCCAAGTCCCTTTGGATAAGTCTCTATGAGCTTACCACATCTTACGACTGGGATTTTTGCCCATTCCTCCTTGCAAAACTGCTCCAGCTCCTTCAAGTTGGATGGTTTGCGCTTGTGAACAGCAATCTTTAAGTCTGACCACAGATTTTCTATTGGATTGAGGTCTGGGCTTTGACTAGGCCATTCCGACACATTTATTTGTTTCCCCTTTAACCACTCAAGTGTTGCTTTAGCAGTGTGTTTGGGGTCATTGTCTTGCTGGAAGGTGAACCTCCGTCCTAGCCTCAAATCACACACAGAGTGGTACAGGTTTTGCTCAAGAATATCCCTGTATTTAGCACCATCCATCTTTCCCTCAACTCTGACCAGTTTCCCAGTCCCGACTGCTGAAAAACATCCCCACAGCATGATGCTGCCACCACCATGTTTCACTGTGGGGATGGTGTTCTTTGGGTGATGTGATGTGTTGGGTTTGCACCAGACATAGCGTTTTCTTTGATGGCTATAAAGTTCAATTTTAGTCTCATCAGACCAGAGCACCTTCTTCCATACATTTTGGGAGTCTCCCACACGCCTTTTTGCAAACTCAAAACCGTGCCATTTTGTTTTTTGACGAAAGTAATGGCTTTCTTCTGGCCACTCTGCCTTAAAGAACAACTCTATGGAGCGTACGGCTTATTATCATCCTATGTACAGATACTCCAGTCTCTGCTGTGGAACTCTGCAGCTCCTCCAGGGTTACCTTAGATCTCTGTGCTGCCTCTCTGATTAATGCCCTCCTTGCCCGGTCCGTGAGTTTTAGTGTGCGGCCGTCTCTTGGCAGGTTTGCTGTTGTGCCATGTTCTTTCCATTTGGTTATGATAGATTTGATGGTGCTCCTGGGGATCATCAAAGATTTGGATATTTTTTTATAACCTAACCCTGACTTGTACTTCTCAACAACATTGTTCCTTACTTGTTTGGAGAGTTCCTTGGTCTTCATGGCAGTATTTGGTTAGTGGTGCCTCTTCCTTAGGTGTTGCAGCCTCTGGGGCCTTTCAAAAAGGTGTGTATATGTAATGACAGATCGTGTGACACTTAGATTGCACACAGGTGGACATCATTTCACTAATTATGTGACTTCCGAAGGTAATTGGTTGCACCAGAGCTTTTTATGGGCTTCATGACAAAGGGGATGAATACATACGCACATGCCAATTATCATTTTTTTATTTCTGAAAAATAGTTTTATGTATATATTTTTCTAATTTTATTATACTTTTGCAAGGCACTGTATGTATTATGTTTTCTTTTGTTTGTTAATAGATTGAAAGTACAGCTACAGCAATTGATGCATTCAAATGCCTGACAGGCAAAGTGACCATTGACAACACTGTGGGGAATGAAACTTTCTTCTTAGTGACTTTTGAAAGTGGGATCCCCACCATCAGCTTAACAGATCCTAATGGAAAAGTTTATGATGATGGACAATTTACAAGTGACAGTGTCTCCAAGTCTACTCGTCTCACAATCCCAGGCACAGCAGAGGTACTTTTCCTACTTAACTTTATAACATGGAAATATGATCACAATGTATAAAAGAAAGTAAACTTGAATTACTCTCAACTTAAAATACATTTCAGGACTTTTTGTTTCTAAATTCCTTGTACTCTACTCTTTGTCACCTTTAACACACATGCCAGACCAGTTGCAACTCATTTATATTCTTATATAAACCTTGCATTAAGGTTCTAAATGTTTTAGCCATTATAATGACAACAGTAGCTCTGCTATAATTCTCTGGATACATAGTTACAAGTTACATGGTTGGTAAGGTTGAAAAAAAGACACCAGTCCATACAGTTCAACCTGTCTGGGTGTGTTCATGTCAAAAATAATTTCCCGCATCCCTGTATACTGTTCTTGCTAAGAAAACCGTCCAAGAGTTTTTAAATACTATCAGTACTTGCCGCTGACACCACCGATTGTGAAAGTGAATTCCACATCCTTACTGTCCTGACAGTGAAAAACCTTTACGCAGTTTAAGGTTAAACCGCTTCCCTGTGTCTTCTTATACTCCCTGAGACTGAATAGTTTATTCCCTAAGCCAGAATCACCAGTTATTTATATATTGCTATGTTATCACCTTTCCAGCATCTCTTCTGCAGAGAGAATATGTTTAATGTTTGTAGTCGTTCCTCGTAACTGAGGTCCTCCAGTCCCCTTAATAAAGTGTTTGTTAACCTAAAAAATGGATCCTGTTCCCTTAAAGCATGTTATACAGCACAGTGCTTGTGCTGTGTAACTTGGCCCCCTGTATCACCTAAAAAACCTGGCTGATCCTGCCTGGCTAGGTCCTCCCTCCTGTAAACTGACCATGATAGATCATGGCTGCTGAGCCCTGACACCATGGTCAGTTTACATGCCTCCGTCAGCTGCAGCCCTGCTTTCTTTTCTCTTGTGTCCTCCTCTGTCCCCCTCCCCCTTCCTGCCTGTCAGCTCTGTCCACTCCACGAACCTCCCCTCCTGGTGCAATCAAATCCATACTATGATCATGCCATCCCCTCTGTTATATAACGCTATGTGCCCCTGTGCCTGTGCTGTATAAAAAAAGATGCAGATTATACCGTATATAAGAGCTGCTCCCGGTGCCCACGTGACTCCTCAGATCTCTCTCCTCTTTCCTCCCCTTCCACCCTGGCTGACGTCAGCGGCAGTGCTCGGCCTGCCCATTATAGCTGTCAGCCGGAGAGAGGAGAGAGCCGAGGAGTCACGTGAGCGCCGGGAGCCACTCTGATATACCGTATAATGGGACATTTTTTTATGCAGCACAGGGGCACATAGTGTTATATAACAGAGAGGATGGCACGATCATATTATAGTGGGTTAACAACCACTTTAACTTTGTTGCCGCCTCTGAACTGTCTCCAGTTCCCGCACCTCCCTCCTGAGGGTTGGGGACCAGAACTGGACGGCATACTCCAGATGTGGCCGAACCAATATTTTATTGTGGTAGGATTATCGTTTTATCTCTGAAGTAAATTCCCTTTTTTATGCCTGTTAATATTTTGTTAGCTTTGCTTGCTGCAGCTTGGCATTGCATGCCATTGCTGAGTCTGTGATCTACTTGGACCCCCCAGATCTTTTTCCATCCTTCATTCTAAGCCCCCAAGTGCATTATATTTTTTTACATTAAATCTCAGTTGCCATGTAGTTTCCCACCCCATTATTTTATTAAGGTCCTCTTATAAGGTTACTATATCTTGCTGTGTACAGTGAGTATTTGATACCCTGTTGATTTTGAACGTTTGGCCACTGACAAAAAAATGATCAGTCTTTAATTTTAATGGTAGGTTTATTTTAACAGTGAGACAGAATAACAAAAAAAAAAATCAGAAACGCATTTCAAAAAAGTTATAAATTGATTTGCATTTTAATGAGTGAAATAAGTATTTGACCCCCTCGCAAAACATGACTTAGTACTTGGTGGCAAAACCCTTGTTGGCAATCACAGAGGTCAGTTGTTTCTTGTGGTTGGCCACCAGGTTTGCACACATATCAGGAGGGATTTTGTCCCCCTCCTCTTTGCAGATCCTCTCCAAGTCATTAAGGTTTCGAGGCTGACATTTGGTAACTTGACCCTTCAGCTCCCTCCACATATTTTCTATTGGATTAAGGTCTGGAGACTGGCTAGGCCACTCCAGGAACTTAATGTGCTTCTTCTTGAGCCACTTCTTTGTTGGCTTGGCCTTATGTTTTGGGTGATTGTCATGCTGGAATACCCATCCACGACCCATTTTCAAGGAGGAGGTTCTCACCCAAGATTTGACGGTACATGGCCGTCCATCGTCCCTTTGATGCGGTGAAGTTGTCCTGTCCCCTTAGCAGAAAGACACCATGGTGTTATTGGGGTCATAGGCAGCATTCCTTCTCCTCCTCCTCCAAACACAGCGAGTTGAGTTGATGCCAAACAGCTCGATTTTGATCTGATCTGACCACAACACTTTCACCCAGTTCTCCTTTGAATAATTCAGATGTTCATTAGCAAACTTCAGACGGGTCTATACATGTGCTTTCTTGCTCAGGGGGACCTTGCGGGCACTGCAGGATTTCAGTACTTTACGGCGTAGTGTGTTACCAATTGTTTTTTTTGTTTTTTTCGTGGTTATAGTCCCAGCTGCCTTGAGATTATTGACAAGATTGTCCCATGTAGTTTTGGGCTGATTTCTCACGGTTCTCAGGATCATTGAAACTCCATAAGGTTAGATCTTGCATGGAGCCCCAGAACGAGGGAGATTGACTTTTATTTTGTGTTTCTTCCATTTGCAAATAATTGCACCAACTGTTGTCACCCTCTCACCAAGCTGCTTGGCGATGGTCTTGATAGCACATTCCGGCCCTTTGTAGGTCTACAATCTTGTCCCTGACATGCTTGGACAGCTCTTTTGTCTTGGCCATGGTGGAGAGATTAGGAGCACTCCTTTTAAGAGAGTGCTCCTAAACTCAGCGCGTTACAATAGAAGACACCTGGTAGCCAGAAATACACCCACATAGAAGACATCAGGTTGCCACAAATCTTTCTGATTATTAGGGGATCAAATACTTATTTCATTCATTAAAATGCAAATCAATTTATAACTTTTTTTTAAATGCTTTTTGTCTGGATATTTTTGTTGTTATTCTGTCTCTCACTGTTAAAATAAACCTACCATTAAAATTATAGACTGATCATTTCTTTGTCTGTGAGCAAATGTATAAAATCAGCAGGGGATCAAATTCTTTTTTCCCTCACTGTAGTTATTGTCCTACTTAGCTTTGTATCATCTGCAAACACTGAGCTTGAACTATTTATACCAATCTCTATATCATTTATGAAAACATTTAACAAAAGCGGTACCAGGACAGAGCCTTGGGGTACCCCACTTACCACTCCAGACCATTCTGAGTATTTGCTGTTTATGAGCATCCTTTGAATTCACCCCAGTAACCAGTTTTCTATCCATGTAAAAACCCTATGGTCCATGCCTACAGACTTCAGATTGTAAATTAGGCATTTATGGAGGACTATATAGAAATTTTTGCAAAATCCAGATACACCACATCCACTGGCGTTCCCTTATCTGAATGGTAGCTCACTTTCTTGTAGAATGTTAACAGACTGGTTTGGCAAAAAGACATTTCATAAATCCATGCTGATTACTACTAATGATACTGTTTTCATCAGCAATTCTTGGATATGGTCACTTACCCCTCCAATAGTTTACATACTATTTATGATAGGCTGACAGGTCTGTAGTTCCCAGGTATGTGTTTCGGCCCTTTTTTGAATACTTGTACAACACTGGCCCTTCGCCAATCAGCTGGTACCATTCCTGTAAGTATGCTGTCCATAAAAATTAGGAATAGTGGTCTGGCTATAATCTGACTTTTTAGAGCTTACAGTGGAGCTTCTATAAAAAAAAAACAAAAAAAAACTGTTGGGTCCTCTTTACTCACAGTCTGCACAACCCAAATACACATGGCTTAAAAAAAATGTAAAAATATAATTTGTACAAAAAAAATACCACTGCCCTGCTTCTGGAGTCCTTCAATTGCTTGACATCACTGTGCCTCGTGCTGCATTGTAGGAGTGCTGGGCACTCAAAATCTCATGACAATGCATGTCTGCATTTTCCCCAGGTTTTGCATCCGGGGAAATGTAATCAAGTTTAAATTTTATACAGAATATGAAGCTGTGAATAAAGATAATCTTATATTTTCATGGATGGCTGATTCAAGGTGGACTTATTTAAAATGTATATTTGACATGAATTAATCAGTCAACATTACCAATTTAATAATTACTTGGAGTAAAACAATTTCCCTTTCTTGCTTACAGAAAAACACTGCTCCTTCGGGTGACCTATACCCTATGCATTAATATATAGTCTTTGGCTATCAGGGACATTATATGAGTTTCAGTATGTAATGAAGAAATGTATTCCTTCATGTAAATAGATATTTAAAAGCAATGTATATCCAAAAGGTTTCTAACACACATTGATAGGTTCCTGTACATTAGACTGATCATCACATGAAACTGATCAATAGCCTATATGTCCATGCACATTTGGGCGTTTACAGGCATATTTGCAGAGGAGTGTTTTCAGGCTGAAAAAAAAACATCACAAGTACATAAACACGACATTTAGGAGTGTTTGGTGTTTTCAAGTGTACACTGATTATATTGAAAAATTAGCAGAGGGGAGGGTCTGGAAAAAAACGCTTATAAAATGATGTGAATGTATAATATATTTGTAAAGAGCTACATAAGTTGACAGTGCTATATAAGTACCTGGAAATAAATAAATAAAAGCAAATGTCCATCAATACGCAAAGAACTCTTGTGCAATACGAGCCACTATGAGCGTTTTTTTATGCTGCTTTTTCTGCCAGAGGTTCTGGCAGTTCTTCAGCCGCCTAGCGTCATGAACCCTTAATAGTAAGATATTTATTTCATATGGTGTGTACCTTTTAAAGTCTCTTTTGCTTTCTTGGTTTGGGTAGCATACTCAGGATGTGGTACATTGCGCACAGCATCTGGCATCCTTATTCATAGACTTTTTTAGACATGTGCAATGCGTTTCGTAACGAATCGAAATTCGGCCGAATTTTGCATCTTGCGGACATTCAGATGCATCTGAATAAGATAATAACGAATTTCAACTAATATGAAAGAAATTATAGCGAATATAATGAATGAATTCGACATGATTCGGTAATTCGTTAAAGATCTAATAAAACAAAAGGTCAACGCAAAGTAAATGTTACAGTCCAATCAGCTTATTAATTTTGTGCTGGAGGTTGGATTATTGGCAAAGTGCATTCCTGAGAACTGAGTGAGAAGGGTGTTGTATTGTATTTGAGCAGAGGAGAAGAGATATTGTCATTGTGTGTGTTAATAGATTCAATAAACAAACGACTTTCCAAACTACAAATCATTATCACGAATATATATATATATATACACATACATAAATATCAAATTTCAACTAATATGAAAGAAATTATAGCGGTTATGAAGAATGAATTCAATATGACTTGAGATTCAGTATAACGAATATCTACACCCTAACGAGTTATCTGAAAACAAATTAACGTAACATAACGAATATAACAGAACGAAATTATGTGTTTTACGAATGACAACAAACTAAACAAAATTTTCAGTTGTGCACAATTCTATTATAAACTCTGTCTACTTTATTTATCTTGAAAATTCTGCTTTTGAATGTAAATGTAGGTTTTCTATGTGCAAATATAATCCATAGTGCATTTGTTTTCTTTTAGAAAGGACAGTGGGAATACAACATCTGCAACAATGAAGTAGCTGCACAGGTTTTGGGTTTAACAGTGAATTCTCAAGCTTCTGATCCAAGAGTTCCACCAATTGTTGTTGAGCCATATATGAGCACAGATTCAAGCAGTTTCCCCAACCCAGTAATTGTGTATGCTGTAGTAACTCAAGGATTTTCCCCAGTTTTGGGGCTAAACGTTACTGCTATAATAGAACCAGAGAATGGAAGAATAAGAACCTTGCAACTTTTAGATAATGGTGCAGGTAAATGTCTTTTTCTATGGTTATATTATAAACTTTTTATGTATAAAAGCTACAATGTGTAGAGGAATCTATAAAGCCAAATTAATGCCACTCTAGGTGAGTGACCGATTCTCACATGTTGTGAACTGAAACTAAGGGTGCTGCACAGCTCGTCTGTGAGATTCAGTAACATGCACACAAATCCTGAATATTGCTGCACTCCTTGGCATCTTTATTAAAACATTAAAATTACATCACAGGTATGACAGGAAGATTAAAAAAGTGACACATGTTGTGCTAAATTCAGCTCCTACTTAAACCTCAGCTGCAAAGTCATAGTTCTAACTAATTTATTTGCATCTAACATGGCATCAAAAAGATTTAAATGTCTCTTAGGAGAGAAATTGAGTCACTTTGATAACAATGTAATGTCCTCCGTACTCAAGATTTTTTTTTTTGGGCAAATTCAATACACTGTGGTTCTCAGAGCATAGCTAACTTTTCCTCCTGTTCCTGTGTCCTCCCCGTTTAGTTTTTTGTGGGGTTGTGTTTTTTCTTTTTCTGGGACCTCCACTTGGATTCCTATTTAAACAGGAATCAACAGATGTGCCTATGGATGCAGCTTCCAGAGAGCTTACAGAGGAATCATTACCCGAAGTGGCCCATGTGCGGTCTGAAGTATTGGTTTCAGGATCAGAAAAGCTAACTCGGTTACCTGTGCTGCCAGATTGGCCGTATCCTCTCCACCATGTCCATGTCTGTACCACTGCTGCTTTCTCCACAGATAAACAGTATTAGTTTTATAGTCCTCCTTGTCCCACATCAATGTGTCCTTTTTTGTAGCAATACGCAATGTCTTTCTCTTATTTGTCCAATTTGTTGTTCAAATTAATGTCCAAATCTCCAAAAGCAGGTAAATGCTGTAACAGTGTTATTTCATTCTATAAATCTGTTATCTCTTGCTGTAACTTTTCAAGCTCTTGTGTTTTGACATCAATAATAACCCTCATCCGTTTGAAAGAACAAGTGCTTAAGGTCGCAAACCATCTTTTCTTTAAACTTTTATCTATAAACTTGAATGTTGGATACTTCTTAAACTTTAGCCCTCTGGGAATCATATTGGTGGATGTTGGTATCAAAGCATGTTTATCCCAGTAGACTCTCCTTTCCTTCTCCATGACACGCTCCAATTTGTTAAACAAAATCTTAAGGGACCCAGTCCCATCACTTTTTCTGTTTCAACATTTTTTATTGAAGTATTTCACAAGAAAGAAAACAAAAGTTACGACAAAGAATGCGTATCTCCCGCAATGTAAAATACGTAGTGAATGGGTAAAAAGTCAAAACTGTTTTAAACATAAAAGAACATATAAAAAATGCATTCTTCCAAATAAGAATCTTCACAGTCAGTATAGATTGTGCTGTCAGTGTAGGGTAACCCCAGAACTTGTTCAAAGCTCTAAATAATGCTCTAAATAATGCATATACAAGGCACATCTCTGGCTCATTGTACATTTAAAGGACAGAGCAACTACATATATCATTGCGTCACCTTTTAATATTTCTGTCATACCTGTGATCTCATTTTAATGCATCAATAAAGATACCAAGGAGTACAGCAATATTCTTGATTTGTGCATGTTACTGAATGAATCAAATTGATTTCAGATTTAGAGATTATTGTTTCAACTCACATGTTGATGAATATGGCACATTAATTTAGGTGCCAGGGCCTGGGACTGGTAGTTTTAGTACAGGGGTTTCGGAGCTAAGTAGAAGTCAATATTGTACAGTTCCATAGCTTCCCAACACTAAAGCACCTTCTAACGTGTAAGGCCCCTTTCACACGAGGCAGACTGCGTTTCCACGGAGTCCGCCACGGTCCGCCGGCTTAGCGGGAGATCAGTCCGTTGATCTCCGCTGAGCCAGCGGATGACAGGTCCCTCTCTGCTCACTGAGCGGGGAGGGGCTTGTCAGGCGCCGCTGCCGCCTATGGAGGGATCTGATGAAAACGGACAGCATGTCCATTTTCATCAGATCTCACCCGATCTGATCTGCCAGCGACGGATCTGGACGTAGGGCCATCCGTTTGCTTTTTGCGGATCGGACCGTGTCGGATGTCAGCGGATATGTCTCCGCTGACATCCGTCGCTCCATAGGCTAACATGGAGCGCCCGTTCAGGTCCGCCGTCAAAACTGACAGGCGGACCTGAACAGTCCGATCGCGTGAAAGGGGCCTAAATCTTAACTTTTTAACACTTTAAAAAACCCTCTTAAAGCATATCTAAACCCAAATATAAAAATGTAATACATTACACCTTACCAATCCTTAAAAGTGATGGCTGCATGTGTTGATCCTTCCAGTAAGACTGTTATTTTTTAACTTCCTTTAACAAACCAAGATGTCCAGCAAAAGTTTCAGTTATGCCGCGTACACACTAGGGACTTTCTGGCAGACTTGGTCCGGCGGACCGGACTCCGTCGGACAATTCGATCGTGTGTGGGCTCCAGCTGACTTTTTTTTCCCAAAAGTCCGAAGGACGTAGAAATAAAACATGTTTCAAATATTTCCGACGGACTCGAGTCCGGTCGAAAAATCCGCTCGTCTGTATGCTAGTCTGACGGACCAAAACCGACACTAGGGCAGCTATTGGGTACTGGCTATCAACTTCCTTATTTTAGTCTGGTCGTACGTCATCACGTACGAATCCATCAGACTTTGGTGTGATTGTGTGTGTCCAACAAATGTTCGCTAGCAGATTCTCAAATTTTTCGCCAAAAGTTCACGCATGCTGGAGCAGAACGAGCCGCACTGGCTATTGAACTTTCTTTTTCTCAGCGTGTCATACGTCTTGTACATCACCGCGTTCCCACGTTCAGAATTGTTGGCCAACATTTATGTGACCATGTGTATACAAGACAAGTTTGAGCCAGCAACCTTCAAACAAAAATCCACAGTTTTGTTGGCAGAAGGTCTGATCGTGTGTACGGGGCATTAGTCGCTTATGCAAAGTCCATTTTAGGACTTGTTCACACCACAAGTCCAGCTTTCCGGGTGCATTTCTGTTTATAATGTGTTCCAGTGTAGTTTTCCACACTTGAAATATGTTTTTTTTCCCCCAATTGCATTGATGTGCATTTACACGTGTTTGGATGCATTCCACAGGAAAACAAAACTACATACCACTGTACATTTTTTTATAAATAATGGAACTGAAGGCACTAGTGTAATCTAAGGTGATTGGAAAACATTGCATTTAATGTGCATAAATTTGGCTGTACAGACTTAACCCTGGGGAGCTGCTGGGGATTGAGTGCCATTCAATGATGTTCACATTCAACATGTACAGGCCCAGTGTACCCTCCCACATTCACTGCAATTTTCAAAGCATGATGGGAAGTGTAGTTTTTCATTAGAGAGAGAGGAGAGGATATGATGCAATCCAGGGTGTAACAGCTCCTCCTTGGCACAATAGATTCTGCATTTTTTTGAATTACAGAGATGACTTCCTGAAAATTCAGTTAGGCTTTTCTCTTCAATGGTAAGGAATGTCACAAATGTAATAACTATTTAGTGTTTTGTGTAAGGGGGTCTACTAATGGGGGATTTCTTTTTGCCGATCCCGGAGGTCTGCTTTAAAAAAGCACTAATGCAGCCATGCCTTCTAAGAACTTGCAAGCTAAAATATATTAGTTTTGTTTTAGATATTCTTTGACATGTAACTTTAAATAAATATTAAAAAGCTCACAATAAGATGCATAGAGAAAAGATGTGTTAACCAATCTGTTTCTCATCCATTCTTTATTATTTAGCATTACTTCCATTCACAATTGCATTAACATACTGTATGTTCAGTGCCCTTTTTCTAATGTCAGCATCTCAGATGCCATAACAGGGTCTTAAAAAGCTGGGTGACATATCTGACCCCTTGATCTAAACATCAGGATCTCACAATAACAGGGATCCCACCAATAAACCCACCGGGAGAGGCAGCTCTGTGGACACACAGAATATAGCCGCTTATATCATACATGGGCAAGCAACCAGTACAGGACATAGATGGCAGCTACAATCCAGGGGGATAGAAAGAACAGGCAGAGGAATGCAAGATAGACTGATTGCCTGGCATGTTAGTTAAAAGTAGAACTATAGGCAAAACTTTTTTTTTCTTTCACTTTGGATAGCGTCAGGGAGGATTATAACACCTGTAATGCCGCGTACACATGATCAGAAATTCGGCCAGCATGAGAGCTTTTGGTCGGAAAATGCGACCGTGTGTATGCTCCATCAGACTTTTGCTGGCGGAATTCCAGCAAAAGATTGAGAACAGGTTCTTAATTTTTCGGTCGGAAAAAGTTCCTATTCGAAAATGCGTTCGTCTGTATGCAATTCGGACGCGCAAAAAATCACGCATGCTCAGATACAATTTGACGCATGCTCGGAAGCATTGAACTTCATTTTCTTGGCTCATCATAGTGTTGTACGTCACCGCGTTCTTGACGGTCGAAAGTTCAGAGAACTTTTGTGTGACCGTGTGTATGCAAGGCATGCTTGAGCGGAATTCCATCGGAAAAACCATCCAAGTTTTTTCGGACGGAAATTCCGATCGTGTGTAAGCAGTATAAGATTTAGTTTTGTCATCTGTGTCCCAGTGGGGAGATTTACCTTCACTTCACAAGTGAGAGGAAATCCCTGCAAATTAAGGGAATCTCTTGAATCTCAGAACTAGTGTCCTCATTGGAAGATTTCTCCTCTATTACTTTTCTGGGGACAACCCAACATTAGGGATCTTCTTTATTATTATCATTGAAAGTGAAAGTAAACAGGACAAATAGAGAGGGTGAATCTCCCTAAGGGAGATGCAGATAGCAAAATTGCCTCCCCCCTCTATCCAAAACTAAAAAAAAAGGTTTTGCCTTTAGTTATACTTTAAACCAAACCTTTATTTTATTAAAAATGTGGAAAACTGTATATATGATTGGCATATTGCTAACTTTCAGTTCTACATTAACCTTCTCCCAACACTGAAAGGATAATCCCTAAATTAATCTCCAACACTTACATATCCCCTTCTTCTTTAGGCCTCTTGCACACGATACTCCTGTTTAAACATCTAGTTTTTCAGACTTTTTTTTTAATGTATTTGTGTGCATATTCGCGCAATAACTTATTCTCCTGTTTTTGTTCTGCACAATATGTAAATGGGCATTTACACGCATGAGGTGTAAATTACTGACCAAAAATGCAGATTTTTCTATTTTTTTTTTTTTTTTCTTACTGAAGAATGCATGGTTCTTGTTACGCACCTGTGTGCATAGACACATTACAATTAATGGGCTGTATTTTAGCTCAGTAAAAAAAAAAAAAAAAAAAAGCTGTACTGAGCTTTTTCAAGCTGCAGTGTGCAAGAGGCCTTATGCTGCCTAAGCACGAGCGGACTTTACGGCAGACTTTGCCCGACGGACTGGATTTCGTCAGACAATTCGATCGTGTGTGGGCTTCAGCGGACTTTGTTTTCTCAAAAGTTGGACGGACTTAGATTCGAAACATGTTTTAAATCTATCCGTCGAAATCGAGTCCGGTCAAAGTCCGCTCGTCTGTATGCTAGTTCGACGGACAAAAAGCCACGCTAGGGCAGCTATTGGCTACTGGCTATGAACTTCCTTGTTTTAGTCTGGTCGTATGTCATCACGTACGAATTCGACAGACTTTGGTGGATTGTGTGTAGGCAAGTCCGTTAATTCAGAAAGTCCGTCGTAAAGTCTGTCAAAGTCCGCCGAGCAAAGTCTGCCGTAAAGTCCGCTCGTGTGTACGCGGCATTATACTTACCTTTTCCTCCAGGAGCTGCTGTGTAAAATCCTTACAATGCTGCGCTAAACAACACCTGCCAAAAGCTAAGGATTTGTCATCACTATGCTTGCCCAAAGCCTGCAGTGTGCATTCTCCATTCAATTGTACCAGATTATTATGGTACCATTAGTAGAGACTGTAACGAAAATGTAAGCGTAGGATAGTTTTGCCTTAACAAGATGTGGTGTGATCTGTAGAAGTAGTGTAATTGTAGATGTAGTTTAATTCTGGGTTATTAAAAATATAGTATTCAATGTCAGTCATGTTCTTTCATTAGCATTTAAAAAGGACAGACGTGACACCTAGATGCCAATAAAAGTTCGCATTAGAAGTAAACATAGATTGCCACCTTCCTGAGGCCTCAAAGAAAACTGCTAGTCATCTTGGCTACACGAATCTGCAGGGGGCATTCGCAAGGCTCCGGCCAGTCTGCAAACATTGTTTAATATCAATATATCTAAGGAACCTAGTTTATCTCTCACAAAAGCTAAAATATTAGCGTCAGAGAGATGAAAATAATTCCTTTTGATCGTACACGTGATGGGTTACGTGTACATGTAACTCTGTATGTTTAGCAGGTGTGGAATCCTAGAGAACCACACAAAATCATTATATGGTGCCTGATTGCATCAAGCAGGCAGTGATTGGTACTGTCGCGATCGGACTGATGCGCTGGTATCAGAAATCCTGTCCATGACCCAGCAATTAGCATCGTTCTGGGCCAATTCCACTCTGGTAAATTCAGAACACAAAACATTCTGTGGGCTGAGACAGGAACACCCCACAGGGTTGATTGGCCAAGGGCTAAGGTCCAGCCCACATCCATATTTCAATAAATTGGGTAGCCTAAGATATGGACATTCCACAAAGCCAGTTCGAAACTGGGGAGTTCCCACATGTTCCAGTATGCTTCTACAAAGAGGATAGACTTCAGTAAAGTCTATTTCTGTTTTTATCCCTTTTTATTTTCATAGCAAATTGCCAGTTGTGTGTCTTTCTGTACTTTTTTATCTTTTTTTTTGGTAACTTCTTTTTCTTTTTTATATCTTTTATGCACTGCCCACTTTCAGGATATTAAATGATAAAGTTAATAAGTGATTTCTGTGTACTAAGCTAGGACTCATATCTCTGGAGAGCTTGGTGTATTTTAGTGTACTCTGTCTAAGTTACGTGCCAATTGGTATGCAATTGCACTGCGTGTTGGCAGATTGCATGCAGATTGTAAGCTAACAGATCTGCCAGACGGAGATCTTTGTGTGTGGTGGCTCAGCAGACCAGTCTGCGGACAAACTGTTGGGTGGTGGCAGGATATCGTTTGTGGTGTGTGGGTGTGGGGACAATGGGAAGAGTGATTAACACTGGGGTTCAAGCTTGCAGGATAGCTGGAGGAACCCTAGAAGTGTGTAGTAATTGCCAGACTGCTCCCCAACCCTTAGAGTCCACCAGATTGTATGTAAGATTTGTATCTGCCTGTGTGTAGTCAGCTAGCTGGATTGGAGTCTCCCTATAGTGGTGGCTAAAGGTAGTGCAGGCTGTGAAAGTACCACAGCCAATCTTACATGCTCAGTATAAGTTCCCCCTTATTCCCTTAGTTCCTCATATACCCCGGTCACGGAACGCAGGTCGCGGTTAGCTAGTCATCGTGGGTCTGTGTAATCCGTGACAGAGACCAGACATTATTTTTTGTTTCCTACACCAACCTTCTAATATCACCTATTGTGATTTCTTATATCCCATAAAAGTCTGCATCAAAATTGCTCTCATTGCTGTCCCTCTGTGAGGGCACATGCTTTCCTAACTGTACCATTAGGGTGTGTAATGCACATGCCTTAAGGTTTGTTATAGCGCACATTAACCACTTGCTTACTGGGCACTTAAACCTCCCTCCAGCCCAGACCAATTTTCAGCTTTCAGCGCTGACGCACTTTGAATGACAATTGCGCGGTCATACAACACTGTACCCAAATGAAATTTTTATAATTTTTTTCACACAAATCAAACTTTCTTTTGGTGGTATTTAATTACAGCTGGGATTTTTATTTTTTGCTAAACAAACAAAAAAATAGGAAAATTTTTTAAAAAATAATTATTTATTAGTTTCATAGTTACTTATAAAATTTTGCAAGTAGGTAATTTTTCTCCTTCATTGATATGCGCTGATGAGGCTGCACTGGTGGGCACTGTTAAGCTGCACTGATGGGCACTGATAGGCACCGTTAAGGCGGCACTGATAGGCACAGATAAGGCGGTACTGATGGGCACAGATAAGGCGGTACTAATGGGCACAGATAAGGCAGCACTGATGGCCATTGATAAGATGGCACTGATGGGCACTGATGGGTGTCACTGATGGTTCGCACTGATGGGCACTGATAGGTACCACTGATAGATGGCATTGATGGGTACTCATGGGCGGCACTGATGGGCACTGATGGGCACTGGTAGGTGACACTGATGGGCACCGATAGGTGGCACTGATGTGCAGCACTGTTGATGAGGCACTGATTGTGGGCACTGATAGGTGGCACTGTGGGCACTGATGGGTGGCACTGTGGGCACTGATGAGTGGCACTGGTGGGCACTGGTAGGCGGCACTGTTATCTACTGTTAGGTGGCACAGATGGGCACTGAGGAGCTGGCAGCAGCTCTCCGTGATTGGGAATAATGTCCCTCTCACGGCCGACGGTGATCGCCTTTTTTTTCTCCTCATGCTGTCAGCACGAGAAGAAAAAATAGCTAATTACCGGCTCTGTTTACATCACATGATCAGCTGTCATTGGCTGACAGCTGATCACGTGGTAAGGGGTCGGGATCTCATAGATTCGCTGGTCACAGAGCACGCCGCAGGCACCCTGCAGGGGGCACGCAGACCACTCAGGCACGGGAGGACGTCAATAGACGTACTCCTGGCAAAGCAGGTCGGTGCTGTAGCCGTCATTCGGCTATAGCGCGGAGCTGAAGTAGTTAACGTGCATAGCGGTAAAGTATGATTAATTAATTTTTAGTTTTGGATAGAGTGCAGAGGGAATAGAACACTTGAAAATTATTATTGTCTTTGCCCCGTTAGAGAGATTCACCATTATCATTGAAAGTGAAAGTAAAAGAAGATCTCAAATTTTGGACAGCCAGCAAAATAATAGAAGGGAAATCTTCCAATGGGGACACTGATTTTGGTGACCTGGGGATCCCCAAGGAATTTCCTTAATTTGCAGGGATTTCCTCTCACCTCTCACTTCCTGTTTGGCCCTTGGACAGGAAGTGAAGAGAAATCTCTGCAATGGGACACAGATGGCAAAAACAAAATCTGACAGGGGTTCTATTCCTCCCTTGCTCTATCTAGTTTGCCTATAGTTCTACTTTAAGGCAGTCTATTTGTTATGAATAGGCCGGCAACACACCACAACAGATGATAAAATGTACATGAAGAATGCAGTGCACCATGACACAAAATGCATCATGTTGTTGTGCTCTACTGTACTTTGCACTGAGTTCCATTCAAATACATGCCACTGCAATGCACTGCACATAGAGCAGGTGCAATACGATAATCTGTTTTTTGCACGTTGCCACGACACACAAGTGTAAATGGGATCCGAGACCAACAGGAAATATAATTTTTTTTTTCCTTGAATGCAAAAATTAAATTTTTGTGCTTCCTTTTTTTCTAAAATGCCATATTTGTCAGTGCTGACAGCTTTGTGAATTGAATAATTCTGGAAACTACAGTCAGCACATTGAGTTTTTCTTCTACAAGAATCTCAGACTTGCACACATGTTTATTGCCTCTCTGTTTGGCCGCCACATGTCCACAGAACAGATCCTAACTTTTCCTCTACTGCACATGGAAATGAGAATTTCTGTTACATAACACTGTACTTTTTGCTGGCAGAGCCATGTGTTTCCACCTCTGTGCACAATGTCAACCGACTGTCTACACTTCTCTCTCTCTTTACTCTTCAAACATCCGATCCCTTCCTTTAGTTTGTGCATTTATTCTACCACTACTTGCTGCTCACCTGTACAACATTCAAATAATAATGCAGCCATGTCAACTTGCCCTTTAATAGAACTCTGGTTTTTACCCCTTGTGTCCTTGATTGCTGTTTTTAATTGGCTGACATAAATTACATACAATCACTGCATATTACTTCTTTTTTTGTGTAGCAATCTCTAGTGAGCTACATATAGTGTACATAGTTGTTAGAGTAGGTAAATTGGCCTGGCTGAGAGCCAGGCCTGGGTTGAATTTGGGTCAGGGATGAGTGACTAAGGAAGGCTGGATGACCCATCAAGCAGCACCTCTGGTAACTCGCCCTGCTTCTGGAGAAGCTTCCAGAAATAGAGGATATATTTTAGGAGAAGCTTCTTGGAGTTTTGATGAGGGCCCCAGCCAATCCCCAGCAGGAGGGCTGGCAAGAGGCAGGCACCTCTTAAATACTCAGGGATCATGCCAGTATGGGCATTCGGGTGGAAGATGGAAATGGAGTGCTGAGGAGGCTGTCGGTGGCCCTTGAGGGTGCCCCGTAGTCTTAGGGGGGTGACTTGGGGCTTGGGTGCTGGAGGGACCTTCTACAACACACAGAGGAATTATTGCCTGGATGCACGGGAGCAGGTGTGAGGACAGCAGGAGAGAGAGTCAGCACATTCGGGAGATCTCCTGAGAGTCAGTCTAGGAGGACTGGTGAGTGTCAGTCAGGAGGACTGCGGTGAAGTAGCCAGGAGGGCTAGTGTAAGAGGCTGTTGCAAACAGGAGGGCTTGCAGGGCCTGAGGAGTTGGAGCTGGGACCAGTGACCACAGGAGAAAGTGCAGTGAATGTGTTAGTGCTGTCACTCTACATCCTACAAGTATAGGAGATGCGAGTCCCTGCCTGTAATGGGCCTGTGCTACAGATTTTTACATAGTGACACCACTGGTGATTCTGCAAGCAAGTGAAATGCTAGAGGAAGGAAAGGAGCTGTATATAGGACTGTATATAGTAGGAGTTGTCCCTGAAGATGTTTCAAATTCAAGTGGGCATCCCATAATACCCCTACTCCCCATCCAAGTTTAATCCCCTCAAAAAAAATACAAAAACAAAGTACTGGTGTGTTTTCTGACTCAGGGAAGCTGTGGAAATTTGGTGTGCCTGGCAGTGCAGAGTGGGGGACCCCAATTCACCAGCAGCTTCCATGACTGGTGCGATACATTTGTTATATACAATGAATATATTTCTCTGATTTTGTTGTTTGCACGTCAAAACCACATAGTACTGCTTTGCCACTTTTGCATATGGGTAATTCTAAGTATCCATTCTAGTTTTGTGTGTATACAGTAGATGCTGCACAGTGATATTTCTCCTTTTCTGTATGCTAGGTGTAATCTCAGTGTATGTTATAATGTCTGCATATATGTTTCTTAGGGTTCCTTCACACGGACAGCCAGGGGACAGTAAAAGCTGGTGGTTTACTTTGGTTTTACAGACCCCTGGCAAAGCACCTAAAGAAAGGCACGGAGCGATTAAACTGCATTACACCGCTAATGGGGGGCAAAGCCACAGCTGCACTGCTAATGTGTGCACAGTGGCTCAGCCTTTTAAGGGTTAAAACAGGCAGTGAGGCAGTTGGCATCTCTGATAGTGTAGTAACCAGGGTATCCCACACTGGACGTAATAAGTACAGGGGTGGATACTGACACCGATGATGTCATGAAAAAAGGAATGCCGCTCACTAAGCCTGCGGACCTTGAAAGGTACTCCCGCCCTACTGTGAACTCTCAGGTGCTTACTCTGCACAAGTCTGTAGAAACAAAAAAATCCTGGAATGCCGCACTCCGTAGAAAAGGCATCTTTATTGGAAACATAGTTTAAAAATCCAACATAGTAGTCAAATCAAGACGTGGACAAGACAGGGATTAATGGCTAACGAGTTTCACATCATTTGATGCTTACTCATAGCTTGTAGTGCAAAGTGGATTTGCCTTTCGTAAATAACCCCCTAAATCACTAATGAACTATATTATATTTATTCACATTTTTGGAGTTGGACTTGTTACATTTTGTTACTTTTGTACTTTTAAAAAGTCACACTCTCATCTATGAATTATTTTGACATTTTTGCAGTGGATCACTCACGTTTTCAATTGTTTTATATTCTTTATGAATTTATCATAGTGAAAGAAAGTACCCATCTGGTATTTATGTTTGATTGTACTATTGGAAATGTCATTACATGTACTGTGGGCAAGTTTGTACAATTGCACCAATGCTGTATGTCATAATCTACCTGGAGCAATCAGAATAAAATTGCAATGCATTTTTAAAAAAAAAATTGTTTTCAACAAAACTGACGGTTGCTTGTACATACCTCCAAAAGAGTTTCAGAGTTGAATTGACTTATTTGCTTTGCATCTCCGAACTGTATGTTATCCCATTAAATGTGGTTTCTTTACAATTAATCCAAAATCTGCATTTCAATTTCTTTTTAAGGAGCGGATATTATCAAGAATGATGGAATCTATTCCAAATACTTTACAGACTTTAGTGGAAATGGCAGATATGGTTTAAAAGTGCGAGTTGAAAGCAAAAGCAAAACTGCCAAACTGGCACTGCCAAAAAATCAGGCATTATACCTACCTGGCTATGTTAAGAATGGTAAGAATGGTACAGGGCACTAGCACATACTGAAAAAAATTATATAAACATTTATGAACTTTAGAAGACCCAGTCACCAGATTATTCATTTCAACAACGATCTTCCTCCAAGGTTATACTGTATGTGTTTTTAACATATTTTATGCATTCTTTACCAGCAAACACCTCCCTGGTTTAGACATCCATAAACCTTGAAACTGATACTGAATGCTGCCATCTTGGATGTGATGTCAGCAGCCCCAGCAGACTCTTAATTGTCACTCAAATGACGCTCTGTAGTATTCCCCTTTGCTTCTTCCCTCAGTTGCTACATTAAGGGTTATGTAGAGAGGTGAGGGGTGGAGGAGCTGGGCCAGAACACACAGCAGTTAGACACTCCCAAAAGAGGTGCGGACAATGATGTGCAGGGAGGAAGGGGGCTATGCAATGGCACATTGCAAACCAATAGAATAAATGTTGCAAGCAAGCATTTCAAATCCTTTTTTTGTGTGTGTGTTTTTTTCCCCGCAATTTTTAAGTTGGTGACAGGGTATCTTAGAAGTCAATATAAATTATAACTGGTTTAATTAGTTAGATATACATATAACCTTAGGGTAGGTTAGTAGGGGTTTCTGAGTCTGATGACCTGGAGCCATGATAGCAGTTCATGGGCCAATAACCTCAGCAGCATCTTCAGTCAAAGTTATTAAAGACTTTGTTGATGTCTTCTTGCACAAAGCAGATCTGTTGTGGACCACATGACCCAATATGCAAGGTTTTGGTCACATGAGCCCAGAATTGGCATGCAGTATCATCTGCTTATTGTACTGTAGTTAACAAGCAAGTTTATGGTAGTTCAGGTGGGTGCCACTGCCCCTCTTTTCCATCCTCCCTAATGTCAGGCCTAAACATACTTGCTGTGGACAATATTACTAGCTTTCACTCTTTTTTTAGAAGCTGTAACCATGCACTGAATGAGTTCCTTAAAAGCTAGGTACCAATGGGCAGCTATAGGCCTCAGCTCGAAGTTAGTATGTCTCTAACTTTATGGTAAATGCACATGAAGAAGATGCTAATGCCCCCTGCTTTTCATCTTAATTAAGAACAGATTAGGTTTGCAGACACACTACATATTCTTATAGCAAACAATACAAATGTATCTTTGCATCTTACATGTGTATATTAGTGTTAGTTAAAAGGAGTATTCTAGGCTTTATTTTTCTACTAATACCTTTTTATATGCCTATTTCTTTTGTGCATAGGTGCTATAATCAGTAACCCCCCAAAGCCAAAAGTTACGACTGATGAACTAAATTTAGGGGATTTTACCAGAACAGCTTCAGGCGCTGCCTTCAGAGTAACTGAAGTACCATCAGGCCCCCTTCCTGATGTGTTTAAACCTGGAAAAATTATAGACTTGCATGCAATCTTTCAAGGCCAGCAAGTTTCATTATCTTGGACTGCTACTGGAGATGATCTTGATAAGGGAAATGGTATGTATTAAATGTTATGTGTTACCATGTTTGGAATTGTCTTTTGTCTTTCAAGTCTTGGACTTTGGTGTTCATTAAAATTACTGGATTATCTGTCATGTAATGCATGGTCTGAAAATACCTACAGAGATGTAATACATAGTTAATCATAGTTGATCTGGTTGAAAAAAGACACAAGTTAATCCAGCTCAACCCATACATGGTACTTTAACTACCTCCCGCCCGTGCTATAGCCGAAAGACTGCTACAGCATGGGTCTTAATTGCCGGGAGGGCGTCCATGTACATCCTCCCGAGATCACGCTGCCTGCGCACTCCATGTGGGGCGCTCTTTGATCAGCGAGTCAATGAGACTCTGCCCCTTACCACTTGATCAGCTGTCAGCCAATGACAGCTGATTACGTGATGTAAACAGACGATCGTAACCGTTTTTTTTTTCCCTCCCGCTGATAGCAGGAGGAGAAAAAAAAGCCAATTACCAGGTTCTGTCAGAGGGACATCGGTCTCAAACAGGGAGAGCCACTGCTGCTATGCAGTGCCACCTGCCAGTACCCACCATTGTCACCTACCAGTGCGTATCAGTGCTGCCTATCGGTGCCCACTAGTGCCACCTATCAATGCCCACCAGTGCCTACATCAATGAAGGAGGAAAATGACCTGTTTTCAAAATTTTATAGCAAACTATGAACAAAATTTAGCAAAAAATAAAAAATCTAGCAGCGATTAAATACCACCAAAAGAAAGCACTATTTGTGTGAAAAAAATGATAAAAATGTCATTTGTGTGCAGTGTTGCATGACCGTGCAATTGTCATTCACAGAGTGATAGCGCTAAAAGCTGAAAATTGGCCAGGGCAGGAAGGGGGTTTAAAGAAGAAGTCCAGCCAAAGCTCATTGTACTTCTATGGATTACATGAGTGCAGTTCATTTTGCACTCCTGTGACCTGTTTTCAGCAGAGAGTGGGCTGAAGTCCGCTCTCTGCTGATGTCACCAATGTCAGTCCAGGCACCACGTCATCTCGACAGTGGGAGTCGGGATCCGCAAAGGTGCCTGGACTGACACCTGTCTCAGCCTCTCAGCGAGCCACTGAGAGCCTGAGATGGCCGCTCCCCACTCCTCCACAGCTCAGTGCTCCAATAAGCGAGGAGGGAGAAGAGCAGAGAGCTGTGATTAACAGTCAGCAGCTCTCTGTTCGGGGAACTGTGAGAACCAAGCCATTGGAGGTGTTTGATCGATCAGTTCTCAGTGTAGAGGCGCCAGGGGACAGATGCAGCATCAGATCAATGCTTCATCCACCTTGGTAAGTATTAATCAGGAAAAAAAATCCTTTACTTGTCTTTTAAGTGCCCAGTAAGCAAGTGGTTAAGGTATGAGGGTGCATGTGTGTGTTCTTCTTTCCTTTACCAAATGCCAATCGTAACGGAGGAAGCAGAGTCAATAACGTTCCAGCCCAGAAGTTAAGCTGGCCATACAGTTACTTTTTTTAAAATCAGTCGCAAAAGTGAAAGAGAAAGAACTAAAAGGAATTTCCTCCTCCAGGACATTGGATCCTGACAGTGGGACCCACTGATTTCAGAATATGAAATGCGTTGAAGCAGGGCTAGCGGTGTTGGCATTCCCTTTCTGATCCAATGTGGGGTGAGAGATGAATGCTTGCAGAGTGACCAGCTTTATACTCTGTAACTAGCTGGATGCGATCTCATTCAGCAAGAGGCATTTGTATACTTTTTTATATGTAAGTGATTTTCTTCTTAAATAAACTGTATCTTGATGGTATCACACTATTGCGACCTTTTATTTTTAACATGTCCTGTTGCTAGGATTTAGCTTACCTGCTGGTGGCACTATCCTGCACTATTCTGCCCTGGGCTGTTTGCTGCAGCTCCAGTGTCCACCAGCAGGTGTCTCCCAGGAGCCAGCAGGCTGGTGTAATCAGGTTAATTAGTGTTCATCTGCGGGGGGGGGGGGGGGGGGGCTTACTTAAGGGTTCTCCTCCCTTCCCTTGGCATGTCACGATTCTGGTCCCTTCCTTGCTGTCTGTTCCTGATGCCTAGCCTGATCCAGTCTGTACCTCTCTGCCTTGTTCCTGCCTCCCCCTGCCTTGCTTCTGTTTGATTACCCTGTTGAGATCCCCCTTCCTTGCAACCTTGCACTCCCTGTACCCTTGTCCTTTAGATGGTTTATGTTTATAGATAGTAGTTAGGTTTCTTTGTTATTTGTCTTTTGGGGTTTGTTTATGTTTGTTTACTGTGTGCTGTGTTTATGGTTTGCTGTGTTTCACTGTAAATAAATATCACGTTAATAAATATATATATATATATATATATATATATATATATATATATATATATATATATATATATATATATATATATATATATATATATATATATATATATGTCCTTTGTTTGGTCTCAATCTCCTTGTGTAGCTACGTGTCTGGTTTCCTTAGCCGCTGATCCTGACATAATAGCAAACAGCCCAGCCCAGAGCAGATTAGTGCAGGATAGTGCCACCAGCAGGTGAGCTTAATCCTAACACCTGTGGATATTTGTAGGAGAAAAGAGGGGAGAACCATTAACCCAGGGGTCTCCAAACTTTGGCCCTCCAGTTGTTCAGGAACTACAATTCCCATCATGCCTACTCATGTCTGTGAATGTCAGAGTTTTACAATGCCTCCTGGGACGTGTAGTTCTGCAACAGCTGGAGGGCCGTAGTTTGGAGATCCCTGCCCATGGAGGAGGGTTCTGCAGCAGTGAATAGTCACTACTTTTAAGGTTTACATGCCGATCTTTGATTAGAAAGGCATGTTGTTATGGTGAGTGTCTGTCTGGAGGGTGGTGAAGCTACTGAGCACCATTTGGACTTATTTAAAGATTTTTTGACACAGAGGATCACCGTGGACTTGGATTTTGTGGACTTTATATTTTGTTGATTTGTTGAATTAATATACTTTTTAACAAATGGTTACATTGAAGCACTTGGTGGTTTGATGTACTGAGTTCTCTTAGCTTAAGCTTAAGCTTAGCTTAATATTTATAGTATTTTTACACTTTGTTCTTGTTTGTGTGTTTTTTGTATTTTTTATACACACAGTGCTGAATTGGATTCAAGTATTTTGAATTCATGCATTTTTTTGAGTGAGGAGCGATTTTATGTAGCAGCAGTGTGTTCTTTGAAGTTTCACGTTAAGATATTAGGAGTTTTTTTTTTTATATCTTTATATACGATATATATATATATATATATATATATATATATATATATATATTTGGAATTTGGAAATATATATTTTAGCATGGAGGAAAGATTAGACATATTTGTGGTTATTACTATACATCAAGCCCTTAGAAAAACTTAAGTCCAACTACAGCTTTGGTATTGTCATGTGATGAGCAGAGTCCTTCCTCTCCTCCTCCAATAACAGTGGTAGGCATCCTCAAAGCACTACTCTCTCCTTTTTTATACTATGAACCTAGCCCCCACCCCCAGGGGATATGTCATTGACAGCCTGAGCTTACAGAGCTGTGTTATCTAACCAGAAAGAGGAATGGAGGTCAGAGGTGGAGGAGTGTGAGTGCTGGAGAATAGACTGGGTGTGTATTCATTTGCAAACTTTTTTTAACAGGAACCTAGATTAAGAAAAAAAAAGACGGGATAGACTCCAAACATGTCTAGGCCTATAAAAAGACTTTTACAAAAGAAGAGACAAAATATACAATAAAGCCAGTTGTAATTAGCTTTATGAAAGTAAAAAAAAATATAGACTGATAAAAAATAAAACAGAATAAAACAAATTATAATAAAATAAAACAACAGATGATGCCATTCATCATTCAAGACAGGACTCCAGGAAATTGTATAACTACCCAATTTAACTACACACCATTTGAGCCCTTTCATACTGCTAGAGCGGCTGCGTTAGCAGGCGCTTCGGCAGTGCTGCCCATTGATTTTAATGGCAGGGGCGGTTTAGAAGCGGTGTATACACGGCTCTCGCACTGCCCCAAAGACGCTGCTTGCAGGACTTTTTTCTTGGTCCTGCAAGCGTACCGCCCCAGTGTGAAAGCACTGGGGCTTTCACACTGGGAAGGCTTGAGAGCCCCTTTACAAGTGCTATTTTTAGTGCTAAATCGCCTGGAAAGCGCCTTCAGTGTGAAAGGGGTCTTTAAATTATTAGTTTAAAGCATTTAATGTATAAGGGCTCATTTACATTTAAGTGTTTTAACCCATGCATGTACACAGGTTAACCATTGTTTTAAATAATACAATTTCTATGTGGTGTGCTGCGTGTGGTGTCCATTTTTTGATCCATTGAAAAGCATTATAGGGCCTACTAAAGACAATGGTAAAACATGAAAAAACATGATATTAGGTAACACACCTTGAAATACATACACAAGGGTCATATATACAATAATACATTGTCAGATATGTAATTGTGCAGAAAAAAATGTACAATGTAAAAATAAAAATAAAAAGACAAACAAATTTCTTGGCCTTTGAGATGTATCTTGAGAATTTGTCATCAGGATGTCCCCTTCCTAGCTTCCCAAGAAACAATCTGTCATATAACTCTGCATTAGGGTTGCCACCTTTTCTTCAAGCCAAACCCAAACACATTAGCAGCGTACAGCAATTTTTTTTTTCAGTAGTACATTAAATTCATTACCTCTTTACAATGCAAGGCAATTTTTATGTAGTATACACTATACATATATTTTGTGATTAAATAACATTTCTAATCATATAGTGTTAATCACAAGAGTCCCCCTTTACACCAGAGTCAACAAAGTTGACACTCTTGGCTTACAATTGCAGTGAGCAACCCTGCTGGGTAGCCACAGTCTGGGCCAGGGGCAGACTGATGACTCATGGGGCCTCCAGGCAATTGAAGATCATGGGTCCCCCAGGTTTAAAGATGGCTGCCTCATGGGAGCCAACATTAATGTGGCAGACCGAAACTTAGAGGAACCAAGCTCTGCGACATAAGGAGTGTGGTGGGTATGATGGGGAAGTATGTATAGGAGAGGAGTGTGGTGGGTATGATGGGGGCAGTATGTACAGGAGAGGAGTGTGGAGGGGATGATAGGTGCAGTATGTACAGAAGAGGAGTGTGGAGGGGATGATGGGGGCACTATGTACAGGAGAGGAGTGTGGTTGGTATGATGGAGGCAATATGTACAGAAGAGGAGTGTGGAGGGTATGATGGGGGCACTATGTACAGGAGAGGAGTGTGGTTGGTATGATGGGGGCAGTATGTACAGGAGAGGAGTGTGGAGGGGATGATAGGTGCAGTATGTAGAGAAGAGAAGTGTGGAGGGGATGATGGGGGCAGTATGTACAGGAGAGGAGTGTGGAGGGGATGATGGGGGCACTATGTACAGGAGAGGAGTGTGGAAGGTATGATGGGGCAGTATGTACAGGAGAGGAGTGTGGTCGGTATGATGGGGGCAGTATGTACAGGAGAGGAGTGTGGTGGGTATGATGGAGCAGTATGTACAGGTGAGTGTAGAGGGTATGATGGGGGTAGGAGAATGGTAGGAGAAGAATGTGGAGGAGATGACATTGGGCAGTATGTCCAGGAGAGGAGTGTGGAGGGTATGATGGGGGCACTATGTACAGGAGAGGAGTGTGGAGGGTATGATGGGGCAGCATGTACAGGAGAGGAGTGTGGTCGGTATGATGGGGCAGTATGTACAGGAGAGGAGTGTGGTGGGTATGATGGGGCAGTATGTACAGGAGAGGAGTGTGGAGGGGATGATGAGGGCAGTATGTACAGGTGAGGAGTGTAGAGGGTATGATGGGGGCAGTATGTACAGGTGAGGAGTGTAGAGGGTATGATGAGGGCAGTATGTACAGGAGAAGAATGTGGAGGAGATGACAGTGGGCAGTATGTACAGGAGAGGAGTGTGTACAGGAAAGGAGTGCGGTAGGTATGATGGGAGCAGGATGTATAGGAGAGGAGTGCGGTGGGTATGATGGGGGTAGTATGTACAGGAGAGGAGTGTGGAGGGTATGCTGGGGGCAGTATGTATAGGAGAGGAGTGTGGAGGGTATGCTGGGGGCAGTATGTATAGGAGAGGAGTGCAGTGGGTATGATGGGGCAGTATGTACAGGAGAGGAGTGTAGAGGGTATGATGGGGCAGTATGTATAGGAGAGGAGTGTGGAGGGGATGATGGGGGTAGTATGTACAGGAGAGGAGTGCGGCAGGTATGACAGTGGCAGAATGGGGAGGGGTTTCTTGCAGTGTCTATGGGGTGACCAGGGAGTGATATTGGGAAAGTAAGTGACTATGGAATGATGTCTCTCAGCTAGGGGGTAGGAAGCAGCTCTGAGTGATGTCTGCCAGCTGGATGTATGAAGTGGCCTGGGGGTGATGCAAGCTGGGGAAAGTAGGGGGCTGAGAATTAGTGATGTAAATATTAGTGGATGAGCACAATAGCTTTTGTTTGATTATATACAACAGTATTACTCAAGGAAATCTTCCAGCTCCTAGCACTCTGTATGTCCAGATGATGTGACGGTAATGTATGGCCATTCATATAACCCTGTGTTATCCAAGCTCTGAGTCTGTACAATCAGAAGTGTAGACTCACCACATAAACACGGGGTTGATGAATGGTCATAAATCACTTCACATTATCTGGACTGAGGATGGGGGGATTGCTTGGAAGATATCGGTCACACACACTTCCGATTCTCCTCACACCTTAACCCTTCACTGAAACTCCTGCAAAACAAATCCTCCTGAAAGTTTTTCAGCTTTCCACCCTAGGTAACTCCTCAGACAAAAAAATTCTGCTCACCTCCTCCCTGCTTGTAGTGTAAGCAGCGGCCAGCCCAACAGTAGTGAGCTTCTCAGCGCCACCTACTGGTTCTCTCAGCACACCACACTAGTGATTGGAGGGGGGGAGTGGGTTAAGTCAGAGATAGCAGGAGCTTGGAGGGGGGAGACAGAAATGAGCTTCAGATTCCAACACACACACCAGCATAGTGTATTTATGGAGAAGCAATGACACTGCTGCTGTCTCCACAGTGGCACATATGCTAATGGGGCTCCCCCTGCCTGAATGGTCTGTCCGGGTTATAGGCAGTCTGAAAACCAAGCAGATGATTTAGAACCCGGGCTGTCCGAGTGAATCCCATACAGGTGGCAACCCTACTCTGCATCTCTTGATCCCTCTGCTCCAATTTTTCCCTGATGTTTGCACTGCTGAACAAGTTTTAGTAATTCTGCGTCCTCACTAAGTATATGCCCTTGATTCCTGTTGTGCCAAAATCAATATACGTATATACTGTACAATGTGCAGGTCTCAGGAACCAGTTAAAGAGAAAGTATAGTGTATTTTTATTGAGCACATATTTTATATTATTAATATTGTATTTTATTTATTTTTTTTCACATTTCGCAAATTATAGATTAGCCACTAGAGGGAGCAAACACTAGGAGTCCATTTAGATCTATGCATATACATTTTTTTGTAGTATTAGGCAGGTGCGTTGTCTTGCATTAACATACCTTAACATGCATTTTGATGCGCGTTGATGTGCATTTTCAGTGTGTTTTTAAATTTATAATTTGGAGTGAATAAGGTTAAACAACCATTGACCAAGGCTTGTTAATACCTGTTGCCAGTGTATCAAAATGCCTATTACATGCATTTTGATGTGCTGCCATTGACTGCAATCGGCCTCCCAATGCAAAAACAATATTTTTGAAAACACATTGCACTGCAGCACTTTTGGGATGAAGATGGGAACATACTATTTTTATTACGAGGAAGTTGGATACGTACATTTTAGTGCATTGCAATGCAGGCATTAAAACACAAAGGTGTACTCAAAGGCTCAATAGCGCAAAGGGAGAATGGTTGAGTCCCAGGGAACAGTTATGCCCCGTACACACGGTCGGATTTTCCGATGGAAAATGTCCGATCGGAGCGTGTTGTCGGAAATTTCGACCGTGTGTGGGCTCCATCGGACATTTTCCATCGGATTTTCCGACACACAAAGTTTGAGAGCAGGCTATAAAATTTTCCGACAACAAAATCCGATCGCGTCAATTCCGACGGTGTGTGGCCTGTTCCGACGCACAAAGTGCCACGCATGCTCAGAAGAAATTCCGACACGGAACAGCTCGGTCTGGTAAAATTAGCGTTCGCAATGGATACAGCACTTTCGTCACGCTGCAATGTTAAAAATGGTTTAATACAGCACACTTTCTTCTTCTTTATAATGTGAGAAGAATGAAGTAGTTTTGCTGCTCATATCCACACACACTTCTCACAAACTTCTTTCTTTATTTTTTATTGGGATTACCTGAATATATTTTTATTTGTCACATCTGACATAAATATATATATATATATTTTTTTTAAAGCCATTTTTATTTTAGATTTCATGTTTGTATTTTTTCAAAGGCTGATCTTTGTTTAATGTTATTTTTAGTTTTGTGTGTGTTTTGTGTGTCAAGTTACCACAACACCATTGATATCTTTTATTATTGAAGCTCAAGGAGATTGTTTGGTGTTGGTGTCCCTTGTTAATTTCACATTGTATATTTGAAATGTACCTGAATCCTCACAAACAAACTGTCCTTTTTGAAGTAAAACACACATAGGCAAGTATAATTCAAACCAAAATTCCTTTATTAAGGGCTCAGAACCAAACAAAGAGGGAGGCAACGCTGGATAAACAGCAGAAATTAGCGAAGCCTTGGACCCCCAGGGCAGACATCAATTCTTGCACATCAAAATTGGTGGCCTGAGGAGTCCATATGTAAGGGAGGGCAGTCTGGTCCAGAAGTCCCAGAGATCCAGAAATCAGCAGATGACATCTGTGTCCCCAGGCTGTGGTACCACAAGAGGCTGCATATTTTGCCAGACCAGACTGGATCCAGGGTCTTCACTCTCTGGTCTTCCTTCCACGCTTCCTTCCACGCTGTGACTCTGCTGTTGGAGATGTGGCAGGAGGAGGAGTAGGACCTGGAGGAGGAGGAGGACTAGTAGGACCTGGAGGACAAGGTGGAGGAGGAGGAGGACCTGGAGAAGGAGGAGGAGGACCATGTGTGTGTTCACAAAGGTGTGTATCAGATGTTAATTGGGCCCTCAACCCCTTATTGAGAGCCTCCAAAATTAAGGACTCACACATCGGATCTGGATGTGTTCACTATTTACCACCTCCGTGCTGTTAAAGACTCCTCCCGTGAAGAAAACAGACAAGGGGCTTGTATGGTGAAGTACTTCCAATTTAATCAAGGATAAACGCTTTTAAACGCTTTTATCCTTGATTAAATTGGAAGTACTTCACCATACAAGCCCCTTGTCTGTTTTCTTCACGGGAGGAGTCTTTAACAGCACAGAGGTGGTAAATAGTGAACACATCCAGATCCGGATAAAGGGAAACCTCACTACCAGTACACAAGGAGGGATCTATGAACGAACAAGCAGAGCGGTAGAGGGACATCCCACAGCAGCAGTCATCCTGAGGCACCCACTCTCTTGCCTAATACCCCTTTGAGGGTGACGGAATCCGGTGAGTGGGGGAGCACGGGGGGGGAGCACTTGAAGTCACCAGTTTCTATACGCACAGGAGTCACCTATTACTACCCCCTGGACAGCTGGGAATGCATGATAATTGATCCTGACGTACCTAAACATTCTTTCTTCTAAAAAGACTTTATTAAGAGTTTTTTTCCCTGGTTTGGTATTCCTTTCATTGCCCACAGATGTACTTTTTACATGAACACTAATGTTTGGACTTATGCCCCCATGGGTTTGCTCATATGAATTGAGTCTTTATGTAATTTAATATATATAAGTTTAATGCACCTTTGTTTCATTTTATGCACAGTGCACTTTTGGTACCGCATTTATAAGGGATACAAGGAGACCCTTACATGGTTAATGTTAACCCCTAATCTTGCGGCATTAAGCTACTGATTGACACTTTTTTGATACGTTGTAATAGAGGTGGAGCACATTTCAACCAAATTTACACATTGATATTTATTTAAGTCACACAGAGGAGCCGCACGTTCACTTTTAAGAAATATATATATATTTTTCACGCATTTATAAATTTTAGCACAAATGTAGGGGCAAGTCACTCACAAAAGTACCCCCCTGGGTTCAGTCTGGCCTGCCAGAAAATGCAGCCTGTCATAGTACCACATCCTGGGGACATAGATGTCATCTGCTGCTCCGGATCTCTGCGAATCCTGGACTTTCTGGCGCTCCCTTACATATGTGCTCCTCAGGCCACCAATTAGGATCTTCAAATATGTGATGTCTGCTGTGGGGATCACCTGCTTCACAATTTCCAACAATTGATCCAGCGCTGCCCTCCTCTTTGTTTGGTTCCTGTAATGTGGGTGGTTGATCTCCCACTGACAAGGCAGCTCCCTGAACATGTCAATGAATATTGCCATGAAGTCAGTATCTTCAAAGATATCCATTTTCACTGCAAGACACAACACAAGCCCTAATGTCAGCCAAAACTCTCCTAATCTTGTTACAATATAGGCCTCAATGTAGAAGCAGTATAGGCACAAGTATGTCTCTTACCTTCGTTCTTACGATCCGTGCCTCCAATGCTCCTTCCTCCGCTCACAGATCGTACATAATACGCACGTGTGTTACGCTTTATACACTCTGTGTAACTCCGCCCGCCCCTGACGTTCTTTCTAGTCTATTCCCCGCCCCTTTTTATTCTGCGCAGTGGGGGAAGAGCACATGGCGGATACACAGCAGGTGCGTGCTAATTACAGGAACGAGGAGGAGGAGGAGGAAAGCCCGGATCCGGAGACGTCCCGATCCAGAAGGTAGTGTACGTGACCGCGTGGTTGGCGATCGGAAATTCCGACAACTTTGTGCAACCGTGTGTACGCAAAACAAGTTTGAGCCAACATCCGTCTGAAAAAATCCTAGGATTTTGTTGTCAGAATGTCCGATCAATGTCCGATCGTGTGTACGGGGCATTACAGTGTAAATGGGCCCTAATATGCAATCACTCGGTCTACCTTCTTAAAAACTGCAGAGGTCAGCCAGTCAGGGAGTGCATTTTTTTAGGGCTTGTTCACACATGACTAAATTTCTAACTCTCAGCAAATGCTCCTATTGCGTTTTATAGTGTTAGTATGGGCATCAGACAGGCATCAATGAGCTTTAGTATGGGGCAGTTTACAAGCCTTAAAAACTCCCCCTAAATGCCCTCTGCACATTTTTTGTCGTGTTTAATGAGTGATGGGACACACTAAAACTGCTCCACAATGAAAAATGTCAGAAATAAACAAATTTTAAAGCGCTACAACTGCACCAAAACCATTCCGTAAACGCCTGCCAGAACATTTACGAAGCATTACAATAGACCTAAATGGGAGGCGTTGAAAGGCTTCAACATGGGGCTTCAATTTTGAAGCGATGCTACGCTAACGCTTCAGGTTTTGATAGTGTGAATAGCACAATGTTCTGTCTAATGTTTCCTGTGCATAGGCATTTGAAGGGCGTTTTTTTACTCCTCTCAAATGCCTGCTTTTAATATCAGTGGGAACTTAGCCGTAATGTTTCAGATACGCATTGTGAGGAGGAATGGCACACTTTATTCTGACAATTTGAATTCAGCATGATCTTTCCTAACTAATTAACATTTTTTAAATTATGATTGTGACTTGCACTGTGATTTTATTTTCAGCTTCCAAATACGACATGCGAATGAGTCACAACAGAGAAGAATTATTGGACAACTTTGAAAATGGCACAGTAGTCGATACAACAGATCTCATACCACTGCCAGCTGGCACTATGGAGATATTCAATTTTACTCCACAGAATATTACTATTAAAAATGGTACTGTCCTTTATTTTGTCTTGGTTGCTATAGACAAAGTCAATCAAATGTCAGAACCTTCTAACTTGGCAAAGGCATTGTTGTTCATACCTCCAGATCCAAGATCCAATTCAAAGACAGGTACAATGGTGTTGCTGATTCTACTAGCAGTATTCTTTACCACAGGTGTAGTGGTATTATCTGTGTATTGTCTCGTAAGAAAAAAACGCCAATATTAATGTATTATATATTTTGAGTGAACAAAATCTGTCGAGAAATAAGGAGAAAGGATCAAAATTTTGTTTTTATAATTTAATAAAAAATAAATGTTGATATTTTGTACCATTGAATATTGTGTGCACTGCTGTCAGGGTACCTCATGCACATATTTTATATTCAAACTGGTGTCCCACAAGAAAGTTCTTATAATGAACAGTTGTTATTGCAGCAGTGGCAAAACACAAAATGAATGCACCCTTGATTAAATACGCACCACCACATGCAGGGCTGTATGTTTAGCCTGGAAGTATGTGCCAATTTATGGACCCTCTAGTGATGTAACCATTACAGTGTTTATCTGCCTTGCTATGCAATTCCCATGTAGTGGGGCTGTGCCTGGGGGATTTCAGAGCAGAGTAATGCCCTGTACACACGGTCGGACTTTCCGACGGAATATGTGTGATCGGAGCTTGTTGTCGGAAATTCCGACCGTGTGTAGGCTCCATCACACATTTTCCATCGGATTTTCCGACACACGAAGTTTGAGAGCAGGCTATAAAATTTTCCGACAACAAAATCCGTTGTCGGAAATTCCGATTGTGTGTACACAAATCCGACGGACAAAGAGCCACGCATGCTCAGAATAAATAAAGAGATGAAAGCTATTGGCCACTGCTCCGTTTATAGTCCCGACGTACGTGTTTTACGTCACCGCTTTTAGAACGATCGGATTTTCTGACAACTTTGTGTGACCGTGTGTATGCAAGACAAGTTTGAGCCAACATCCGTCGGAAATGGATTTTGTTGTCGGAATCTCCATCGGACTTTTTCCATCGGAATTTCCGACACACAAAGTTTGAGAGCATGCTATAAAATTTTCCGACAACAAAATCCAATCCTTTAAATTCCGATCGTGTGTAGACAAATCCGATGGACAAAGTGCCACACATGCTCAGAAAAAATTAAGAGACGAAAGCTATTGGCTATTGCCCTGTTTATAGTCCCGACGTACGTGTTTTACGTCACCGTGTTCAGAGCGATCGGATTTTCCAACAACTTTGTGCGACTGTGTGTATGCAAGTCAAGTTTGAGCCAACATCTGTTGGTTAAAAATCCATGGATTTTGTTGTAGAATGTCCGATCAATGCCCGACCGTGTGTGCGGGGCAATATACTTATCTAACCCACCGATCCTCCGAGCGCAAGACTGGTCCCCGCCACTCGCTTTTTTTAAATAGTAATGTGCTAAAAAAAAGGTTTGTGTGAAAGGGTTAGTGTAGTGTAACACTTTTGGTAGTTCGAGGAATTCCAGGTATGGATATTTCATACATAGTTACAGTATCTCACAAAAGTGAGTACACCCATCACATTTGTTGTAAATATTTTATTATATCTTTTGATGTGACAACACTGAAGAAATTATACTTTGCTACAATGTAAAGTAGTGAGTGTAAAGCTTGTATAACAGTGAAAATTTGCTGTCCCCTCAAAATAACTCAACACACAGCCATTAATGTCTAAACCGCTGGCAACAAAAGTGAGTACACCCCTAAGGGAAAATGTCCAAATTGGGTCCAATTAGCCATTTTCCCTCCCTGGTGTCATGTGACTCGTAAGTGTTACAAGGTCTCAGGTGTGAATGGGGAGCAGGTGTGTTAAATTTGGTGTTATCGCTCTCATACTGGTACCTGGAAGTTCAACATGGCACCTCATAGCAAAGAACTCTCTGAGGATCTGAAAAAAAAAATTGTTGCTCTACATAAAGATGTTCTAGGCTATAAGAAGATTGCCAAGACCCTGAAACTGAGCTGCAGCATGGTGGCCAAGACCATACAGCGGTTTAACAGGACAGGTTCCACTCAGAACAGGCCTTGCCATGGTCGACCAAAGAAGTTGAGTGCACGTGCTCAGCGTCATATCCAGAGGTTGTCTTTGGGAAATAGATGTACGAGTGCTGCCAGCATTGCTTCAGAGGTTGAAGGGGTGGGGGATAAGCCTGTCAGTGCACAGACCATATGCCGAACACTGCATAAAATTGGTCTGCATGGCTGTCGTCCCAGAAGAAAGCCTCTTCTAAATGTGATGCACAAGAAAGCCCGCAAACAGTTTGCTGAAGACAAGCAGAATAAGGGCCTGGATTACTGGAACCATGTCCTGTGGTCAGATAAACGTATTTGGTTCAGATGGTGTCAAACGTCTGTGGTGACAACCCGGTGAGGAGTACAAAGACAAGTGTGTTTTGCCTACATTCAAGCATGGTGGTGGGAGTGTCATGGTCTGGGGCTGCGTGAGTGCTGCCGGCACTGGGGAGCTACAGTTCATTGAAGGAACCATGAATGCCAACATGTATTGTGACATACTGAAGCAGAGCATGGTCCCCTCCCTTTGAAGACTGGGCTGCAGGGCAGTATTCCAACATAATGATCCCAAACACACCTCCAAGATGACCACTGCCTTGCTAAAGAAGCTGAGGGTAAAGGTGATGGACTGGCCAAGCATGTCTCCAGACCTAAACCCTATTGAGCATCTCAAACAAAAGGTGGAGGAGCACAAGGTCTCTAACATCCACCAGCTCCGTGATGTCGTCATGGAGGAGTGGAAGAGGACTCCAGTGGCAACCTGTGAAGCTCTGGTGAACTCAATGCCCAAGAGGGTTAAGGCAGTGCTGAAAAATAATGGTGGCCACACAAAATATTGACATTTTTGGCCCAATTTGGACATTTTCACTTGTGGGTGTACTCACTTTTGTCTTTTGTTGCCAGCGATTTAGACATTAATGGCTGTATGTTGAGTTATTTTGAGGGGACAGCAAATTTACACTGTTATACAAAATGTACACTCACTACTTCACATTGCAGCAAAGGGTAATTTCTTCAGTGTTGTCACATGAAAAGATATAAGAAAATATTTACAAATATGTGAGGGTGTACTCACTTTTGTGAGATACTGTACATTGGTCCAGCTTGGTCGATGCCATAAAAGATGAGGTTGCAGCAAGTAAACTGATACTCCACATGTCGACCTTTAAAACGTCATGCGCCTGTGAAATTGTAACAAACTTTCTTTACTCAAAACTGTTCATAAGTGATATTTTTAAAGCTTTTACAGATCATGGTCATCATTTTAGAGTTAACCACGAATGATGGAATTATTACTTTCACTCCAGCATGCATAGCAATACTGTCAGGGCTGGGCTCAGCCCTTCCTTCTCAAAGCTGGCCGCTCAGCTGTCGGCTATTTGCCAGCTCCTATCTCTCCATAGTGACTCACCTGTTGATGATATCCTGCTCGTCCGTCCTGCCTACTTAAGCTGTCCAGTCCAGATGATCTCTGCCTTCGCCTTGGTCACATCTCTACGCTCTCCTGTGTTATTCTTAAAGACTTGCTTTACTGACATTCCTTCTGGCTCCAGATCCTGCTTGCTGTTCTACTATGCTCATCTCTGGCTCCCTGACACTTTGGCTTGTCTGATTATCCATTCCGGTTCCTGAAATCTGGCTATGTTTTGACTACGTTTACTCTGTTTACCTTTTTATTATTATTATTAAACAAGTGTGATTTAACTGTACTTCTGTCTCACTCTGATTCATGATTTCTGACAAATACATGTGTAGCGCAATTGGTTTTGTTCATAGATGCACCTAACACAATGTTATAGCATACTGCCAATAACTGACCTTTTTTAACTAGTTCTGGCCTGGCCTATAGACTAATGGCGGCCAAGCAGGGCATTCATTGTTCGGGGTGGATGTCATATGAAATCCTCCTGAAATGCGCCCCATGGGCCACTCTGCGGTGCGGATGACTGATCAGTGTACCACTGCCGGTACCATGTGACTGCTGTAACTAATCACAGCAGATCACATGACAATTGTACATAATGAATGTGTTTGATTCATGATATTCATTGTGTACAATTGTGTTGATCTCTGATTGGTCACAGTGATAACATGGTACAGACAGGGCCAATCACAGTCTATCTGTACCATGTGGTTAGCTGTGGCCAATCACAGCTAGCCCAAATAGTAAACACTGAATGAATCAATTTAATTGAGTAAAAATGGTTACTCATAACAGTGAAATGCAATGGTATATGCAAACATAATATGTAAAAAAAAAAAAAAAAGAAAAGAAAATTGTGAGGAAACAATTTTTTTTACATTTCTTCATTTTCATTGTTTCCAAAAAATTGTGTCAAAAAATTACATTTAAAAAAACTCGCCATGCCTCTTACTAAATACCTTGGCTTTGTCTACTTTCCAAAAAGAGGGGATTTGAGGGATATTTGTACTGTCCTGGTATTTTAGGGCCTAAATAAATACATTGGGATTGATCAATTTTCAGATATATATATATATACCTAGTTTGTGGACTCTATAACTTTTCTACAGACTAAATAATAAACTCCGATTTGGGTTATTTCCTCCAAAGAAATGTAGCAGAATACAGTTTGGCCTAAAGTTATTAAAAATGTATTATTTATTTGCACATTGTATAACAGAACGTGTTTTTTTTTTTTTTTCAAAATTTTTGGTCTTTTTTTATTTATTTAGCAAACAATAAAAAACCCAGTAGTGATTAAATGCCACCAAAAGAAAGCTCTATTTATGTGAGAAAAATTATAAAAATTTTATATGGGTACAGTGTTGCATAAATTGTCATTCAAAGTGTGCCAGCGCCCATTATTGAAGTGGTTAAGGAGACATCAGCGTTCTATTAGAAAACTAATACCACCTATGGACCAAAATGAAACTGATCAAGCATAGACCATGCTCTACCCAGCACCATCCACCATGACTGTCCAAGGTCCGCAGATGGGCCAGCAAAGCCCAGGATATATGGAAGGGGTCAGTATGTTCCGGTGACTGTGATCCGGAAGCTTTATAGCCACCTGAATCACTTCCATCAGAAAGGTAACAGTCGGTCTGACAAGTATTCAAATGTGTATAAAAGCCGCTGATGGCACCAATGTATGCTTTACTTCTGTGGCAGTAAATGGGTTAAAGGGTAGCTAAAAAACAATTAATATACTGGCAGAATTAACAGGTATTAAAATATTACAAGTAAGGCAAAAATTGATGTTAATGCTAAGGACAAACTGCATCATTTGTGTAATTTGTTTTGCCAATAGTTCCACTTTATTTATTTACAAGAGTCCCCATATATTTTCCTTACTCTGTCACCTCCAGTCAGTGTCAGAAGATTGGAAGCCTGCGCATAGACTTCCAGGGCAGAAAAGAACTGCTAATGGTTAAAAGCGCACCTTCTGATAGAGCGGAGGGGTAAATACAGTACAGTAGGCAAATACGGTATTTCTTAGTATATTAGTGACATCTAGTGGTGTGTTACAAGATTGCTGAATTTTTCTTGCTGCAATCAAAATGGGTTTGGAGGAACGGAGGAGGGCATAGAAGAACAAGGGGATACAGAAATAAAGAAATATTGTGTGCACTTTCAGTTCTCCAGTCCTCTGCTTCACTATGTTTGCTACTTTGTTTAAAGTCAGGTGCTTTTTAGTGCTTTTTCAGCTGTATGGAATTCCTGGCACTGCGTTAGATGTATCAAATAAGAATAAAGCCAGAAAATGTATCATTGCTAAAATAACATTCAGAATGTTTTGTTTAGTTAAGAGGTTTTGGTAATGTTTTATAATTATAGCATGGATTTATAAACATGGCTAATATAAGTATAACACGATGGATGTGCCAGAGTCACACAGCTATGTGCTATGGCACCAAATGGACCACAAACATGGAAGATGTTTGTGCATGCCCAGTGTAGCACCACCTTACCTTATGAAGGCAGTTAGGGACACCCAGGTGGTTTGGTATCCTAGTATTTCACCTCGGAGCAGAATTCTTGACTCTCCTTGGGGTGGAAAATTTGTGTCACAGAATTTATTATAGGACTAATAAACTCAGGGAGAGAGGGCTTAGGACACAGATTACCCAAAAAGACTAAAATGCAGACTCCATATCACCACTCAGAGTCAATACATAATATGGACCTTTAAACCAGAACTACACTTTGTACTATTCAGCCTACAGAGCAACTCCAATTCAGCACTCTTATGCCCTGTACACACGATTGGATTTCCCGACATCAAATGTTCCATGGGAGCTTGTTGTCGTAAATTCTGGATCTCAAATTTTCCGACAACAAAATCCATTGTCGGAAATTCCGATCGTGTGTACACAATTCCGACGCACAAAGTTCCACGCATGCTCGGAATCAAGCAAAAGAGCCGCACTGGCTATTGAACTTCATTCTTCTCGGCTCGTCGTACGTGTTGTATATCACCGCGCTCTTGACGTTCGCAATTTCCAACAAGATTTGTGTGACCGTGTGTATGCAAGACAAGTTTGAGCCAACATCCGTCGGAAAAAATCCATAGATTTTGTTGTCGGAGATCCTTATGTGTGTACAGGGCATTACTCCTTGGATGAGCCATTAAAAATTCCTACAATGTGCCCAGCTTCCATTGAGCTTCTTTGGATGCTCTTCAGCAGATTAATTTTCACTTCTAGTGCTCTAATCCAGGTAATTTCTTATCCACTTCTACTAGACTACCCGCTAGCAGAATAGCAAGAAGCTTCAGTCCTCAGACTTGGGTCTCCCAGATGCCAAAGCGCACACATAACATATGCATGAGAACATGTCCATAGAAATGAACGGATGCCTGCTGAGCTAAGCTGTCTGACAAAGAAATTAATCGGCAGGCAAATGAACTCAACAGCAATGCATTTACATCTATAGAAGTCACCTTGCCTATTCACTTCTAGGCAGGACATTTCCTACACCTGCGGAGCTGCAGAAATCTGTTCAAATATTGGAACAGTGCAACAGGATGTGGGGTAATTAGTGTAGTATTCCACATACTACAAAAATGGGGGGTCCTGTACTGTGTTTGGAGAAAATTTTCATCACTTCTTGACCTGACAGGAATTAAATTGTGAGTAAAGCCATCTACATCCAACTCACCGTATAGGTGGGGAAGACTAACACAAAGTAATCAATATCTTAATCACACTATTCCAAGGATAAATACCTTGTATTTAACTTTTTTGAAGTCACTTGACTCTTCTCTTTCTCTGGCCTGCATGGCCCCAAGCTAAGCAACAGCGTGTCAGGCATATTTGCCAAATGTCCATAAATGTTGCACCTTGTCACACAGTGGCACACAATGTCCATGTCCTGTGGGTTGTCCCAAAACATTTGAATTTTTCAGAGTGGCAGAGGGGTACCAGGCACTGGAATCCTCTCTGTGTTCCAGCACATAGAACTGGAATACTGATACTGTCTGGTGGAGTGAGCTCAACAGTACAACTATAGACCTGATCTGATGTTATCCTGAAGAGGGGCAGCAACGAGGGAGCGGGTGCTCAGGTAGGAAAATACCAATGGGAGGAACATTTTACTGTGACTTAACAGCAATGAAGGTGGCACCAATTTCACTGCCACTGACCATCAATGCAGGAGGATACATTTCACTGCCACTGACCACCAATACAGGGGGATACATTTTACTGCCACTGACCACCAATACAGGGGGATACATTTCACTGCCACTGACCACCAATGCAGGGGGATACATTTCACCGCCCACCAATGCAAGGGGATTACATTTTGCTGCCACTGACCATCAATGCAGGGGGATACATTTCACTGATGCTGACCACCAATGCAGGGGGATACATTTTGCTGCCACTGACCATCAATGCAGGGGGATACATTTCACTGATGCTGACCACCAATGCAGGGGGATACATTTTGCTGCCACTGACAATCAATGCAGGGGGATACATTTTGCTGCCACTGACAATGAATGCAGGGGGACACATTTCACTGCCGCTGACCACCAATGCAGGAGGATACATTTCACTACCACTGACAATCAATGCAGGGGAATACATTTCACTGCCACTGACCACTAAAGCAATGAGATGAATTTCGCTGATACTGACCACCAATGCAGGGGGATAAATTCCACTGATACTGACCACCAATGCAGTGAGATACATTTCACTCGCACTGACCACCAATACAGGGGGATACATTTCACTGCCACTGATCACCAATGCAGGGGGATACATTTCACTGCCCACCAGTGCAGGGGGATACATTTTGCTGCCACTGACTATCAATGAAGGGGGATAGATTTCACTGCCACTGACCACCACGCAGGGGGATAAATTTCACAGACGCTGACTACCAATGCAGGGGGATACATTTTGCTGCCACTGACAATCAATGTAGGGGGATACATTTTGCTGCCACTGACAATGAATGCAGGGGGATACATTTCACTGCCGCTGACCACCAATGCAGGAGGATACATTACACTACCACTGACAATCAATGCAGGGGAATACATTTCCCTGCCACTGACCACTAATAAAATGAGATAAATTTCACTGATACTGACCACCAATGCAGTGGGATAAATTCCACTGACACTGACCACCAATGCAGTGAGATACATTTCACTGGCACTGACCACCAATGCCATTAATCACCAATGCAGAGGGTACATTTCACTGTCACCAACCACCAATGCAGGGGGATACATTTAAGTGCCACCAACCACTAATGCAGACAGATCCCATTTAACTGCCACTGACCATTATTGCAGGGGGGTATATTTCACTGCCACCAACCACCAATGCAGGCAGAGCCCATTTAATTGCCACTGACCATTACTGCAGGGGGGTACATTTCACTGTCACTGACCACCAATGCAGAAGGTACATTTCACTGCTATCGATTAACAATGCAGGGGGACACATTTCACTGCCACCGACCACTAATACAGGTGGGGACATTTCACTGCCACTGACTACCAATGCTGGCAAAAATGATTAAACCCTCTTATAAAAAGTGGTATTCAACAGCATACTTTGCAAGGCATGGCCATGACAGTGAAGACGTACAGTGTTAGATGTAAACAAACACTGGAGGCTATGCTTGCTGTATTGAGGTAAGTATGCACCTGTTGAGGGAGAGGGTGGGTTTGTTTAGGGCAGGAAGGGGGCAAAAAGGATAAGTGTGCTTTGTTTTAGGGGTAAGGGGTACAGGGAATACCTTGAGTAAGGAAAGCTGTTTAATGCCACGTACACACGATCGGAATTTCGGCCCGCAAAAGACTGATGAGAGTTTTTTTCGTCGGAAAATGCACCCGTGTGTATGCTCCATCGGACTTTTGTTGGCCGAATTCCAGCCAGCAAAAGATTAAGAGCATGTTCTCAATTTTTCGGTCGGAAAAAGTTCCTATCCGAAAATGCGATCGTCTGTGGCAATTCCAACGCGCAAAATTCCTACACATGCTCGGAAACAATTAGAAGCATGGTTGGAAGCATTGAACTTCATTTTCTCGACTCGTTGTAGTGTTGTACATCACCGCGTTCTTGACGGTCGTAAGTTTAGTGAATTTTTGTGTGACCGTGTGATTGCAAGGCAAACTTAAGCGGAATCCCGTCGGAAAAGCCATCTATCTTTTTCCGACGAGAAGTTCAATTGTGTGTACGCGGCATTAGAGATAAAACTTGTGGTGATGCCGCACAGGAAAGACCAGCCTGTGAAGTGCTGCCAGTTGGAATGAGGAAGTTCAAGCAGCATGACCAAGTGTTTACTATTTATTGAACCAGTTTTAAAGAACAAAATGAATGCACAGGGACACAGACATCAGTAAAAACAGGGGCTCCAGCCCATTCTATCCTAAACAAAACAAATGTTCCAGATGAAACTATACTTTGCAGTATAACTAAAGGGAGTTTTTTTTAGTTTTAGACTGAGTTGTGAGGATGCTAACCAGATCAGAGGTGTTGTGAATGCGCCTTGCAGGCTAAGGATTCCTGCCAGTAACCTGTGTGGGCAGGCACGTTTGCGAACATCTGCACACACCACCACATGGTTGTACACATTTAATCTCAGAACTGGTGGCAAACACCTATTTAGAGAAAGGAGCTATGAATGGTAATTTGATGATCTTCAACTATCTTTGATCCTTGTTCCTGTGTTTCCTGATTCCAATGCTTCTTGATTATCTGCTGTTGACTTGGCTTGTTAATGGACTTCTCTATACTTGATTCCTGATTGTGACTTATTGATTGACCACACTTCCATATGGTCTCTTGTGTATGACCCCGGCTTGGCTCCAGACTGTGTGACTCCTATTGACTGCTTATGTGTGTATGACCCCAGCTTGGCTCCTGACCATGCCTCTGTGTATAGCCTAGGGTCAGCTTCAAGAAAACATCTCTTCTCCCTACCTAACTCCACAGACAACTATCAACCACCCGTATCCCCGGGAGCCATTCTACTCTGTGCCTTGCACACCTGTTTCCATATCCAAGCATGTTTGAACCGTGTGGAGAGGGATTACAACACCTGTCAGTTTTGTATTGCAGTCTGTTACCCTGTTAGGGAGATTCACAATTTCTATCTGTTAACAATATCACAAAGAGTTAAAGTGAAAGAGAATCCCAAATTTTGTGTTGTCACTAGTGTTTCCTTACGCCCTATGGAGCCGCTGAGTTTTGGGGTCCTACTGTGTTCTGAACAGCCGGGCAACATCCATTTTCCCATTTGCATCCAAAGTTAGTAAACAGTCCATGGGCTTGTTTTTGTTGTTTTATTTAGGGTAAACAACTTGGATAGGTTCTAGGTATATGGGATACCCAATTTGACTTGAAACAAACCTTGGAGGATAAAACTTCCTATTTCTGTACAAGGATAAGTCCTGGACTTTCTACTTCCTCTGGAGTGGCTTTTGTCTCTTAATGGATCAGTAACACAGTCTCTTTAACCACTTCAGCCCCGGAAGGTTTTACCCCCTTAATGACCAGGCCATTTTTGTGATACATTACTGCATTACTTTAGTTGACAATTGTGACTGAAATCAGTGTGCAGTGTGAAATCAGTGACTGAAAGTAGTGTGTTGTGAAATCAGTGACTGAAATCAGTGCACGATGCAAAATCAGTCACTGAAATCAGTGTGCAATGCAAAATCAATCACTGAAATCACTGTAAAATCAGTGTGCAGTGCGAAATCAGTGACTGAAATCCATGTGCAGTGCAAAATCAGTGACTGAAATCTGTGTACAGTGCGAAATCAGTCACTGAAATCAGTGCAAAATCAGTGTGCAGTGTGAAATCAGTCTATTAAAGCTGTGTACAGTGCAAAATAAGTGACCAAAATCTGAGAAATCTGTGTGCATTACAAAATCAGTGACTGAAATCAGTGTGCAGTGCAAAATCAGTCACTAAAATCAGTGTGCAGTGCGAAATCAGTGACTGAAATCCATGTGCAGTGCAAAATCAGTGACTGAAATCTGTGTACAGTGCGAAATCAGTCACTGAAATCAGTGCAAAATCAGTGTGCAGTGTGAAATCAGTCTATTAAAGCTGTGTACAGTGCAAAATAAGTGACCAAAATCTGAGAAATCTGTGTGCATTACAAAATCAGTGACTGAAATCAGTGTGCAGTGCAAAATCAGTCACTAAAATCAGTGTGCAGTGCAAAATCAGTGGAAAAAAGGACATAAATTTTGTTTGGGTACACGGCTGCACAATTGTCAGTTAAAGTGACGCAGTATTGTAGCGCAAAAAATGGCCTGGTCATTAAGGGAGCAAATCCTTCCAGTCCTTAAGTGATTAAATCAGTGTGCAGTGTGAAATCAGTCACTAAAATCAGTCACTGAAATCAGTGTGCAGTGTGAGATCAGTCAATGGAATGAGTGTGAAATCAGTGTGCAGTGTGAGATCAGTCAATGGAATGAGTGGGAAATCAGTGTGCAGTGCAAAATCAGTGACTGAAATCAGTGGGTAGTGCGAAATCAGTCACTGAAGTCAGCGTGCAGTGCAAAATCAGTCACTGAAATCAGTGTGTAATCAGTGTGCAGTGTGATATTAGTCACTGAAATCAGTGTGCAGTGCGAAATCAGTCACTGAAATCAATGTGCAGTGCGAAATCAGTCACTAAAATCAATGCAAAATAAGTGTGCCGTGCGAAATCAGTGTGCAGTGTGCAATCAGTCACTGAAATCAGAATGTAGTGCGACATCAGTGACTAAAATCAGTATGCAATGTGAAATCAGTGTGCAGTGCGAAATCAGTCAAGCCTCGTACAAACGATCGGATTGTTGGCCAACAAAACCGTGGACATTTGTCCGAAGGGCGTTGGCCCAAACTTGTCTTGCATACACATGGCACACAATTGTTGGCCAACAATCACGAACGTAGTGACGTACTACATGGTTTTTCAGCTCTTTAGCGCCATCCTTTGCACTCCTGCTAATTTTGTGTTACTAGAAGTTTGGTGAGTGTTGATTTGGGCTTTTCATTTCGCGCTTTTCAGTTAGTTTCTGAATGCCCATTCTTCAACCAGACATGTTGCGGAATTGGAGGAGATAACGTGTTATTTATTATTGCCTTGGAGTTATGGCTTTGAAATTATTTTTTTAGTTGAATAATGATTTGATTTGGTATATTTTCTATATTTTTGGATGCATAAAATGCACTTTTTGGTTAAGTTCTACTGGCAGATAGCATTTCTAATTTTATTTGTTTTCTTTTTTTAATGCACAATAAAAAAATTGTGTAGAATAACACTTGGCTACCTGTTTTACTTCAAATGACAATTTCAGAGTAGGCAGTTACCGTTAAAATTGACAAGGGACACCAACATAGTTGTATCTTTGATCTTAAAAACTACGGGATAATGGTGTTGTGGTAACTTGCCCCAAAAAAAAAAAAAATAATAATAATATTATTCTTGATATCACAAGAAAAAAAAAGCCTTTGAAAATTTGTTTGCAATAACTCCATCGGTATCACCAGCAAAGCAGCTTCATTATTATCCCATTAAAGAAGAAGAGAATGTGCGCTGCATTTCGAGATTTCATAATTTGCCACGTCACAAATGTTTATTCTCTATTACGAACGCTAGTTTACAAGACTGACCACTTCTGGCTCGTCCTTGCTTCCAAGCATGCGTGTTTGTACTTTGGACTTTTGTCTGACCGACTTGTGTACACATGCTCAGAAAATCCGACAACAGACATTTGTCCGTGGAAAATTTTAAAACCTGCTATCCAACATTTGTCCATGGAATATCTGACAATTGTCCGATGGAGCATACACATGGTCGGATTTTCCACCAAAAGCCTGTCATCACACATTTCCTGTTGGAAAATCAGATCGTGTGTACAAGGCTTCACTTAAATCAGTGTGAAAGCAGTGACTGAAATCAGTGTGCAGTGTGAAATCAGTGACGTGAAACCAGTGTGCAGTGCAAAATCAGTCACTGAAATCAGTGCAAAATTAGTGTGCAGTGCGAAATCAGTGACTGAAATGAGTGTGCAGTGTGAAATCAGTCACTGAAATCAGTGCAAAATCAGTGTGTATATTTTGTAACCCTGTTTTTATGAATACGTAGCTATTTTTTATTTATTTATGCATTTATTTGTTTCTGTATATAAATAAACTTCATCACTTTGATCAAAGCATCAGATCACGCTCCTTCCACGTCTTTCCTTCACCTGACAAAAATCAGTGTGCAGTGCTAAATCATTCACTGAAATCAATGTGCAGTGTGAAATCAGTGTACAGTGCAAAATAAGTAACTGATTTCAGTATGCAGTGTGACATCAGTGACTCAAATCAGTGTGCAATGTAAAATCAGTCACTGAAATCAGTGCGCAGTGCAAAACCATTCACTGAAATCAGTGTGAAATCAGTATGCAGTGTGAAATCAGTGACTGAAATCAGTGTGCAATGTAAAATCAGTCACTGAAATCAATGCGCAGTGCAAAACCATTCACTGAAATCAGTGTGAAATCAGTATGCAGTGTGAAATCAGTGACTGAAATGAGTGTTCAGTGCTAAATCAGTCACCAAAATCACTGTGCAGTTCGAAATCAGTCACTGAAATCAGTGCAAAAACAGTGTGCAGTGTGAAATCATTCACTGAAATCAGTGTTCAGTGCAAAATAAGTCACTAAAATTAGTTTGCAGTGAAAAATAAGTGACTGAAATCAGTGCAAAATCTGTGTGCAGTACGAATTCAGTTACTGATATCAGTGTGCAGTGCAAAATCAGTCACTGAAATCAGTGAAAAATCAGTGTGCAGTGTGAAATCAGTCACTGAAATCAGTGTTAAATCTGTGTGCATTACAAAATCAGTGACTGAAATCAGTGTGTAGTGCTAAATCAGTCACTGAAATCAGTGTGCAGTGCGAAATCAGTGCGCAGTATGAAATCAGTCACTGAAATCAGTGTGCAATGTAAAATCAGTCACTGAAATCAGTGTGCAATGTAAAATCAGTCACTGAAATCAGTGTGGAGTGCAAAATCTGTGACTAAAATCAGTGCGCAGTGCAAAATCCGTCACTGAAATCAGTGCAAAATCAGTGTGCAGTGCAAAATCAGTCACTGAAATCAGTGCAAAATTAGAGTGCAGTATGAAATGCCTCACTGAAATTAGTGTGCAGTGCAAAATCAGTGACTGAAATCAGTATGCTGTGTGACATCAGTGACTGAAATCAGTGTGTAATGTGAAATCAGTCACTGAAATCAGTATGCAGTGCAAAATATGTCACTGAATTCAGTGTGAAATCAGTATGCAGTGCGAAATCAGTGACTGAAATGAGTGTGCAGTGCTAACTCAGTTAACAAAATCAGTGTGCAGTTCGAAATTAGTCACTGAAGTCGGTGCAAAAACAGTGTACAGTGCAAAATAAGTCACTAAAATCAGTGTGCAGTGAAAAATCAGTCATTGAAATCAGTGCAAAATCTGTGTGCAGTACAACTTCAGTTACTGATATCAGTGTGCAGTGTGAAATCAGTGTGCAGTGTAAAATCAGTCACTGAAATCAGTGTGCATTGCAAAATCAGTCACTGAAATCAGCGTGAAACCAGTGTGCAGTGTGAAATCAATCACTGAAATCAGTATGCAGTGCAAAATCAGTCACTGAAATTAGTGCAAAATCTGTGTGCAGTACGAATTCAGTTACTGATATCAGTATGCAGTGCTAAATCAGTCGCTGAAATCAGTGTGCAATGCAAAATCAGTGTGCAGTGCAAAATCAGTCACGGAAATCAGTGTTAAATCTGTGTGCATTACAAAATCAGTGACTGAAATCAGTGTGCAGTTCGAAATCAGTCACTGAAATCAGTGTAAAAACAGTGTAATGTGTGAAATCATTCACTGAAATCAATGTGCAGTACAAAATAAGTCATTAAAATCAGTGTGCAGTGAAAAATCAGTCACTGAAACCAGTGCAAATCTATGTGCAAACGAATTCAGTTATGGATATCAGTGTGCAGTAATAAATCAGTCACTGAAATCAGTGTGCATTGCAAAATCAGTCATTGAAATCAGTGTGCAGTGCAAAATCAGTCACTGAAATCAGTGTGGAGTGCAAAATCGGTGACTGAAATCAGTGTGAAATCAGTCACTGAAATCAGTGCAAAATCAGTGTGCGGTGTGAAATCAGTCACTGAAATCAATGTGCAGTGTGAAATAAGTGACTGAAATCAGTGTGCAGTGCAAAATCAGTCACTGAAATCAGTGCAAAATCAGTGTGCAGTGTGAAACCAGTGACTGAAATTAGTGTGCTGTGCAAAATCAGTCACTGAAATCAGTGCATAGTGCAAAATCAGTGACTGCTAACAGTGTGCAGTGCGAGATCAGTCACTGAAATCAGTGCAAAATCAGTGTGCAGTACGAAATCACTCAGTGAAATCTGAACCCTGACCCAATTAGCAGACTCGTACAACTACTATGAGTCAGGTACATTTTCTATACCTATTTTGGCATTAGAGGGTGCTACACTAGAATAGAAATAGACAGGAAATCTTCCAGTAGGAATACTATTTCTGGTGACAACCACAAATTGCCTCACTTTCACTTCCTCTTTTAGCTATGGGACAGGAAGTGAAGGGAAATATCATCTTAAAGCGTTAGTTCACCCTTACTAGAAAGCTGCCTATAAAAATAAGGGGTGTCTTTAGATAAAAACTGCTGTAGGTGTAGGCCAACATAATTCAGAGTAAAAGGAACAGGCTAGAAAAAATGGAATACAATGTGTTTACATTTTAACCATAGCTTTGCTTTTAAGCCCAAAAGGGGAAGTTTCGCTCTTCCTCCTCCCTCCTCATTACCATTTGTCACTTTTTTTGGAAGGGGGAGCAGATACCTGATTTTGACAGGTACCTGCTCCCCCACTTCCAGCCAGATCGCCACAGAAATCTGAGCAGAATGTCAGCCCCTCACCTGAAACCCTTCTGGGACATGTCACAGGTCCAAGAAGACTGGAGGACCAATCACAAAGCGCAGTGAAGTGGGAATCTATAACCAAACATCCCACACTCCAAGGGGTGAGCACATTGTTATGTCCAGGGGCAGGTAAGTGTACTTATATAGAAAGTCAGTAGCTACAGTATGATTTGCTGCTGATTTTTAATTTCTTTTGGGAGGGAGCCTAGAGCTCCTCTTTAACTAGTTCCCGACCGCACGCCACAGTTGTACTGTGGCAAGTTGGCTCACCTGGGCATATCAACGTCATTGTACATCAGGTGCACGGCCGCCTAGGGGGCGCACGCACAGCCGGCATCCCCATGGCGATCGGATTAGTTCCAGAACTGATTAGTCTCAAGGCCCAGGCCAATGATTTCTGGCCTGGACCTGGTGATTGGTTCTGGCAAATGAGAGACTGTCCTCTACCTGTGTAATGTAAACACAGGCAGAGGAAGTGATGTCACCTCCCCTTATGGAGCCCCTTTCGGTTCCAGAGCGAGAGGAGAGGACATCTCACTGTAGGTACACAACACTACACTGACACCAATACACGTAGGTACACTTGTCACCCCCCAATCACCCCCCTGATCGCCCCACCCCAGTTAACCCTTTCACTCCCTGTCACAGTGTCACCAAAGGCAGTTTTCAGATTTTTCACTGTTCACTGAACTGTTGACACTAATCAGTAGGGATGAGTACCAGAACTTGCGAACAGGCAAAACATTGGTGCGAACACGCAAACACCGTTAAAGTCTATGCGACACGAACATGAAAAATCAAAAGTGCTAATTTTAAAGGCTTATATGCATGTTAATGCCATAAAAAGTGTTTGGGAACCTGGGTCCTGCCCCAGGAGACATGTATCAATGCAAAAAAAGTTTTAAAAACTGAAGTTTTTCAGGAGCAGTGATTTTATTAATGCTTAAAGTGAAATAATAAAAATGAAATATTCCTTTAAATATCGTGCCTGGGGGCTGTCCTTAGTCTGCCTGTAAAGTAGCGCATCTTCCCCATGTTTAGAACAGTACCGCAGCAAAATGACATTTCTAAAGGGAAAAATGTCATTTAAAACTGCTTGCGGCTGTAATGAATTGTCGGATCCCTGCAATATAGGGATCAAATATAATCATATAAAAAATCATTGAAAAAAACAGCATGGGTCCCCCCCCAGTCCATTACTAGGCCCTTTGGGTCTGGTATGGATATTAAGGGGAACCCCGCACCAAAATGTCAAAAACAAAATGGTGTGAGGGTCCCCCCAAAAGCCATACCAGACCCTTATCCGAGCACGCAACCTGGCAGGCTGCAGGAAAGGGGGGGGGGGAACGAGAGAGTGCCCCTCCTGAACCGTACCAGGCCACATGCCCTCAACATGGGGAGGGTGTTTTGAGGTCCCCCCAAAACACCTTGTCCCCAAGTTGATGGGGACAAGGGCCTCTTCCCCACAACCCTTGCTGTTGGTTGTGGGGTTCTGCAGGTGGGGGCCTTATCGAAATCTAGAAGCCCCCTTTAACAAGGGGACCCCTAGATCCCACCCCCCCTATGTAAATGGGTATCGGGTACATTGTTCCCCTACACATTCACCAAAAAAAGTGTCAAAATGGTAAAAATGACAGTAGACAGTTTGGGACAAGTCCTTTATTAAAAAAAAAAAAAAAAGTGTCCCGCAATGTCCATTCATCTTCAATCACAGCACCGACGACACGAGAAAAAAAAATGGAAACTCCGCCTCGATGGGAGGCGTCCCTTGACTGGAGGCTTTTTGCAATGACAGCTGTTATATAGCTGAGGGCGGGGCCACCCGCTGACGTAAACGGGTGACCCCACCCCTTCTGATGTCATGTGATGACCCATTTACGTCACCAGGTGGCCCTGCCCTCAGATATATAACAGCTGTCATTGCAAAAAGCCTCAAGTCGCGAAACGCCTCCCATCGAGGCAAAGTTTTTCTGTTTTTTGTTTTTTTTTTCTTGGGTCGTCCGCGCTGTCATCAAAATGGAGTTACATTGGGGAACACTTTTATTTTTTATTTTAATAAAGGACTTGTCCCAAACTGTCTCCTGTCATTTTTACCATTTTGACACTTTTTTTGGGTGAATGGATAGGGGTACAATGTACCCGATACCTATCCACATAGGGGGGACTGGGATCTGGGGGTCCCCTTGTTAAAGGGGGCTTCCAGATTCTGATAAGCCCCCCGCTCTCAGACCCCCACAACCACCAGGCAAGGGTTGTGGGGAAGAGGCCCTTGGGGGGACCCCAAAACACCCTCCCCATGTTGAGGATATGTAGCCTGGTATGGTTTAGGAGGGAGGGCCCCAATAGACCCCAATTTTTTCAAAAAAGAGTACCTGTCACTACCTTTTGCTATCATAGGGGACATTTACAAAAAATAACAGTGTAAAAATAAAATAAAAAGCAAAATACATAATATAAAAAAAAAATAAATAAATAAATAAAGCACCCCTGTCCCCCCCCCTGTGCTCGCGCACAAAGATGAACGCAAGCGTTGGTCTCGTGTTAAAGCTTGTCGTGTTTGGGATCTACTCGGCATAAGATCATCTTTTATATCTTACCAAACATTTGGGCAATATAGTGTGTTTTAGTGTATTAAAATTTTAACCACTTGCCGCCGACCATATAGCAGAATGACGGCGGCAAAGTGGTTTCAATATCCTGACTGGGCGTCATATGATGTCCGCAGGATATTAAGCCGCTGAGCGCCCCCGGGGGCGCATCGCGGCGATCGTTGTTGCGTAACACCGATCTAGGTAAAGAATCTCTGACGGAGACTCTTTACCATGTGATCAGCCGTGTCCAATCATGGCTGATCACGATGTAAATAGGAAGAGCCGGTGATTGGCTTTTCCTCACTCGCGTCTGACAGACGCGAGTAGAGGACAGCCGATCGGCTGCTCTCCTGACAGGGGGGGTCTGTGCTGATTGTTTAACAGCACAGCCCCCCTCAGATCCCACCCAGGACCACCAGGGAAGCTGCCCAGGACCACCATCCACATTGAACCACCAGGTATGCCCCCTAGACCCCCAGGGAAATACTAATCTGTGCCCAGGCAGCTGCCAATCAATGCCCAGGCAGCTGTCAATCAGTGCTCACTCACAATGCCTACCACTGCCAGTGCCACCAGGGATGCCTATCAGTGCCGCGTATCAGTGCCCAGCAGTGCCGCCTATCAGTGCCCAGCACTGCCGCCTATCAGTGCCCATCAGTGCCACCCATAAGAACCCATCTTTGCAGCCTTTCAGTGCCCATCAGTGTCACCTATCAGTGTCCATTAGTGCCACCCAGTAGTGCCCATCAGTGCCGCCTATCAATGCCCATCAGTGCTGCATATCAGTGCCACCCATCAGTGCCGCCTACCAGTGCCCATCAGTGCTGCATATCAGTGCCCATCGTCAGTGCCTGTCAGTGCCCGCTCATTGGTGCCACCCCATTGGTGCCGCCTTATCAGTGCCTGTCAGTGCCCCCTTATCAGTGCCCATCAGTGAAAAAGAAAACTTACTTATTTACAAAAATTTTTAACAGAAACAAAAGCAAAACTTTTATTTTTTTCAAAATTTTCGGTCTTTTTTTATTTGTTTAGCAAAAAATAAAAACCGCAGAGGTGATCAAATACCACCAAAAGAAAGCTCTATTTGTGGGAACAAAATGATAAAAATTTAGTTTGGGTACAGTGATGGATGACCGCGCAATTGTCATTCAAACTGCGACTGCGCTGAAAGCTTAAAATTGGTCTTGGCAGGAAGGTGTATAAGTGCCCTGTATTGAAGTGGTTAAAAAGTGTTTTTTCCCCAAAAAAATGTGATTGAAAAATCGCTGTGCAAATACCGTGTGAAAATAATTTGCAATACCCACCATTTTGATCCGTAAGGCCTTTGCTTTAAAAAAATATATAATGTTTGGGGGTTCAAAGTAATTTGAACCCCCAATCATTGCTCACATATTGCTCACACATGCCATGGGCATATGTGGAATTACACCCCAAAATACATTCTGCTGCTTCTCCTACAGGGATACCACATGTGTGAGACTTTTTGGGAGCCCAGCTCCGTACAGGATCCTAAAAACCAATCACCGCCTCCAGGCTTTCTAAGGGTGTAAAATGGTAATTTGGGGGGGTTTTGTGCTATCTTGGCATTTTATGGCCTCCGAAACTGTGATAGGCAGTGAGGAGTGAAATCAAAAATTTACGCCCTTAGAAATCCTGAAGGCGGTGCTTGGTTTTCAGGGTCCTGTACACGGCTAGACTGCCAATAAGTCTCACACATGAGATATCCCTGTACTCGGGAGAAGCAGCAGAATGTCATGTGTGAGCAATATATCATTTCAGTGACAACTTTGTGTAAAAAAAAAAAAAAAACATTTTTTTTTTTTCATTTTTCAATCACTTGTGACAAAAAATAAAATATTCAATAGGCTCAACATGGCTCTCAGCAATTTCCTTGGGGTGTCTATTTTCCAAAATAGGGTCATTTGGGGGGGTTTTGTACTGCCCTGCCATTTTAGCACCTCAAGAATTGAGATAGGCAGTCATAAACTAAAAGCTGTGTAAATTCCAGAAAATGTCCCCTAGTTAACTTTTGCGCAAACCAATAAATACATAGTTGCCAAAATTGTAAAAAAAAAAAGTGGGACACTTTTGTGGCTGTAGGCGGAGCCGTACAATAATTAGGGGGCGGGGCATTCATTTGTAGGCGTGGTTTAGGAAAAATATACACGTGTGGCGCGTGAAGCGAAAAGTGGGTGTGGTTTATGCAACATAGTGGGCGTGGCTTAAATGGGCGTGGCTCAAGAGGGTGTGGTTGGAGTCTGAGATGAATGAGGGATGGAGAGGGAAAGGGGGAGAAGGGGAGAGGGGGAGAGGGAAATGATGGGACAGCAGCCCCAGATCCTACACAATAAAAATATGTGTATTCTAGAAAGTTTAACAATCAGCAGATAAAGATACTCCAAGCACCTGGTGTTAGCACTTCAATCATCCCGGCACCATGGTTGTTATGGTGTCAGGATGATTGAAGTGCATTATTTCTATTATTAAATTGTAATATAAAATTAAATCATTCAACTCACCATAATGCAGAATCAGTGGGAGCCCTGAGCGTGTCACTAGCCACATCGCCTGCCACCAGCCGTCTGTCCTTGCGTCAGATGTCCCAGCAGAGTCCGTCCTTGTATCAGGTGTCCCAGCAGAGTCCGTCCTTGCATCAGGTGCCCCCAGCGGAGCCCCCCTTACATCAGATGTCCCCAGCGGAGCCCCCCTCACACCAGGAGTCCCCGGCGGAGCCCCCCCTCACACCAGGAGTCCCCGGCGGAGCCCCCCTCACTCCAGGAGTCCCCGGCGGAGCCCCCCCTCACACCAGGAGTCCCTGGCGGAGCCCCCCCTCACACCAGGAGTCCTCGGTGGAGCCCCCCTCACACCAGGAGTCCCCGGCGGAGCCCCCCCTCACACCAGGAGTCCCCGTCGGAGCCCCCCCTCACACCAGGAGTCCCTGGCGGAGCCCCCCTCACACCAGGAGTCCCCGGCGGAGCCCCCCCTCACACCAGGAGTTCCCGGCGGAACCCCCCCTCACACCAGGAGTCCCCGGTGGAGCCCCCCCTCACATCAGGTGTCCCCAGCGGAGCTCCCCCTCACATCAGGTGTCCCCGGCAGAGCCCCCCCTCACATCAGGTGTCCCTGGTGGAGCCCCCCTCACATCAGGTGTCCCCAATGGAGCCCCCCTCACATCAGGTGTCCCCAGTGGAGCCCCCCCTCACATCAGGTGTCCCCGGTGGAGCCCCCCTCACATCAGGTGTCCCCAGTGGAGCCCCCCCTCACATCAGGTGTCCCCAGCGGACCTCCCCCTCACATCAGGTGTCCCCAGCGGAGCTCCCCCTCACATTAGGTGTCCCCGGCAGAGCCCCCCTCACATCAGGTGTCCCCGGCAGAGCCCCCCTCACATCAGGTGTTCCCGGCAGAGCCCCCCCTCACATTAGGTGTCCCCAGTGGAGCCCCCCCTGACATTATGTGTCCACAGCGGAGCCCCCCCTCACATCAGGTGTCCCCAGTGGAGCGTCCCTTACATCAGGTGTCCCCAGTGGAGCCCCCCTTACATCAGATTGCCACAGCGGTGCGCCCCCCCCCACCTCAGAGGTGTCCTAGTGTGTTCGCCAGCCGCATGGCTAGAACCCCTCCTATAACAGACTGGCAGCGGGGCAGGGGGTAGGCGGGGCGAGGCGGAGCAGGACAGAGGGTGGGCGGCAACGCAGGAGCTCCGTCTAGCCCCCCCAGCCGTCTTCCTGAACTTCTTTAAGATGGCGGCCGGCGGAGACAATGTCTCCGCCGGCCGCAGACCTCTAGCGGCGGCGGCGAAAATCGAGAACCGGATTTCTCGGGACATTTCCCGGGACACCACAAATTTGGGAATGGAGTCTAAGTCCCGGGAATGTCCCGGGAAATCCGGGACAGTTGGCAACTATGTAAATATACACTTATTGAATTGTTTTTTACCCACGACATGTGGCTGAATACATTTTGGCTTAAATGTATGATTAAAATTAAGTTTATTGGATTTTTTTTATAACAAAAAGTAGAAAATATCTTTTTTTCAAAACTTTCGGTCTTTTTTCGTTTATAGCGCAAAAAATAAAAATCCCAGAGGTGATCAAATACCACCAAAAGAAAGCTCTATTTGTGGGGAAAAAAAATTTCGTTTGGGTACAGCATTGCATGACCGCGCAATTAGCAGTTAAAGCAGCGCAGTGCCAAAGTGTAAAAAGTACTCTGGTCATTAATGGGGCAAATCTTTCCAGTCTCTTATTTGGTAAAGGTAAAGATACTCGTACAAATCTCCAGCAACAAAATCATAACTCAGTTATGCACTTTAAAAAGAAGTAGCCATGTGTCTGTTCCAAAAGCCCATTTATTGGCATGTATAAAATAGTCTCCATAAAAATGGCGGCGGCGCACACACTCTGCGGACACTTTCTATTTCCGGTCTCCTCTCTCTAGTGAATCTCGGATTTCCGGCCCAGCGAGCCGCCCAGTGTATGACAGACGCTAACCGTGGGCGGAGCTTGTCCCTCCCTGGACTCAGCTGCCACTTCTCCTCCCGCTTCCAGCACGACCATGGACTTCAACGTGAAGAAGCTGGCGGCCGACGCCGGTACCTTCCTGAGCCGGGCAGTGCAGGTACGAGGGCGATTGGAACACCGGGGCTCCGCTGGGCTCTATGTACGGCCTAGTGAGCCTGCACGAGTGTGGTGGCCTCAGGCTTCATGTCTGTATGCTCGTTGTTTTCCTGTTTACCTTCACAGCCCGACTTCATTAAAGAAGACCTGTCACCAGGAGACGTTCCTTGCACTCTGGTGATTGTAGTGTATTGTCCTCTCGGTGTGACATCATGTGTGATCTATGGTGACAGAGCCTCCTCTACTTCCTGTAACTGTCATGTGTCTGAACACTGGGGGTCTATAGCACTATAATACAGGACTCACTGTCTGTACAGCCCGGGGGCCCCGTTCACGCAGGCGCAGAGCCCGGGGGCCCCGTTCACGCAGGCGCAGAGCCCGGGGGCCCCGTTCACGCAGGCGCACAGCCCGGGGGCCCCATTCACACAGCTGTCTATTAAAGTCAGGACGTGGCTGCATCCAGGGCCCCAGTTTTGGATGTATTTTGTGCTGTATAGATGTAACATTTGTGCTGATCTTTCCATGTGAGTGGTGTACAGGGGCCCGGTTATCTGCTGCTGCTCCTGTCCAACGTGTCAGTATCCAATGGGGTTGATTTACTAAAGGCAAAAAGACTGTGCACACTGCAAGAGACTATGCTCCAGACCAGTGGTCTTCAAACTGCGGCATTTGGTGTGCCTTTATCTGTTCCTTTGGGCACTAATCCACCCCCCCCCCCCCCCCACACACACACGACACAAGTGATGAGGGACTATTCCTCCCACTAAAACCAAAATGTGGGGCACTAGTCCTCCCGCTGACGGCGATGATGGGGCACTAGTCCTCCCGCTGGCGGCGATGATGGGGCGCTAGTCCTCCCGCTGGCGGCGATGATGGGGCGCTAGTCCTCCCGCTGGCGGCGATGATGGGGCGCTAGTCCTCCCGCTGGCGGCGATGATGGGGCACTAGTCCTCCCGCTGGCGGCGATGATGGGGCACTAGTCCTCCCGCTGGCGGCGATGATGGGGCACTAGTCCTCCCGCTGGCGGCGATGATGGGGCACTAGTCCTCCCGCTGGCGGCGATGATGGGGCACTAGTCCTCCCGCTGGCGGCGATGATGGGGCACTAGACCTTTCACGGGCACCAATTTTTATTTATTCTTTTTCTACGGCCGTGTGAATGAAGCTGTAAGGAGTTCTATGGTCACAGCACACACTTTCATTTTTATAACATCAGCATTGTAGTAATAATACAAACAATAGTTTATTGTTTGACATTCCGATATAAGATTACTTGACAAATCTCCGTTCATATTCTGAGTTCCGCCTGTCTGCTGGCCATCTCTTTGCACAACTTCCTGGATTCCCTGCATGCTTTGCAGCTTCTTCTCTGCCGTTTTTCTTTCAGTTTCCAAAGACTACATACCTTGCTGCCTGCAAGCAGTAATTCCTGTCCTGACTCCGCCTCTTTAAACTCCTCTGTAGTTCAGAAGGAAGGCTGTGAATTCTGTGACACAGTAGAGCCTACTCACAGGGCATAGTGAATACGTGTCACAGAATTTCCATAAATGTGTGGGGATCTTCACAAAGTAAGTTTACAAACTTCAAAATTATTCAGATTACTAGGAGTAGGTTGGAAACAATTGAAATACAATGTGGAAATAAATAGGTGACACTACACTAATGTGTACATGTTGTAACCTGGGACAAGGTGCGCATGTGTTGCTTTATCAAAGCATAAGGGAGACTGTATGTAAAGTTGATGTGCGCTGGTCTGGGGCGGGGTGCGTATGTGCTGTGCTATCCGTGTACTGAGAGACCAGGAAGTGAGGAAGTGATTGGCCATGTGACCTCAACAGTGCATACGCCTCACCCTTCCTGACTGCAAGTTGAAGCTAGCAACATACAAGTGACAGCAAAGAGCTTTGAAGGTATATTCTCAAAAAATAAGTTGATGTTGGTTGGCTTGGTGTAAAGTGAATACTTAAGACTTTACTGCCCCTTTTTTTTTTTTACTTGTACCTACAGGTAAGCCTATAATAAGACTTGCATAAAGGTACAGTGAATATCTCCTAAACTTGCACTATTTAGGAGATATTCACACTACATGCAGCCAGTGATAACTGTGCTGTCCCTTCAGAGCTCCATTGTCGCAGCCGTGACTCCCGCGTGCGTGCACTCTGCCAGAGCGCTCAAACCTGGAAGTAAGACTGGGCAAAGATGGAAGCCCTGTCAGCGGTGACAGCACACGCCACTGGAGGGCTTCGTTCTAAGGTTTCATAATGTGCTAGTATGCAATGCATATTACTAGTACATTATGTCATTGGCTTGCAGGGTTTTGTTTCTTTTTTAAACAGGTGCGGTTTAGTACCACTTTAAGTTAAAGATCTACAATAGGCATACTGTAAGTAAAAGTCAGAATACCATATTGTTGGGATTCCCCCAGATGCCTGGCTCAGCCTCTTAGCACATGGCTGAGAGCCAGTTGCTTCCACCCCCTGCCCAGCCCAGGGCTCCCGTGAGAGTCAGAGGGGCAGACCTAAAAGTTCAGAGTTAACCAAGACCTGAATAGTTGGCGCTCATGTGATCGGTTATAGCATCAGTCAGTGTGTGTGTGTGAAATATACACACACACACGATATAAAAAGTCTACATACCCCTGTTAAAATGTCAGGTTTCTGTGATGTAAAAAAACGAGACAAAGGTAAATCATTTCAGAATTTTTTTCCACCTTTTTAAATGTGACCTATAAACTGTACAACTCAGTTGAACAACAATACTGAAATCTTTTAGGTGGAGGGAAGTAAAACTAAAATAATATGGTTGCATAAGTGTGCACACCCTTACACTAAGACCCCTTTCACAATGAGGCATTTTTCAGGCGCTACAGTGCTAAAATTAGTGCCTGAAAAAAGCCTCAGCTGCAAACCCAGTGTGAAAACCAGAGTGCTTTCACACTGGGGTGCTGCGCTGGAAGGGTGTCACAAAATGTCCTGCCAGCTCCTGCCCATTGAAAGCAATGAGGCAACGCTGCTATACCGCCGGCAAAGCGACGCAGTGTTTTGTGGGTGGATTTAACCCTTTTCAGCCACTAGTGGGGGTTGAAAAATAACGCCGCTTTACCGATGACGCCCGGGGCGGCTCAGTGTGAAAGGGGTCTACTACTTTGTTGAAGCACCTTTTGATTCTATTACAGCACTGTCTTTTTGGGTATGAGGCTATCAGCATGGCACATCTTGACTTGGCAATATTTGCCCACTCTTCTTTGCAAAAACACTCCAAATCTGTCAGATTGCGAGGCGATCTCCTGTGTGCAGCCCTCTACAGATCACCCTACAGATTTTCAATCCGATTCAGGTCTGGGCTCTGGCTGGGCCATTCCAAAACTTTAATCTTCTTTTGGTGAAGCCATTCCTTTGTTGATTTGGATGTATGTTTTGGGTTGTTGAAGGTGAAGTTCTTCTTCATGTTCAGCTTTCTAGCAGAAGCCTGAAGGTTTTGTGCCAATATTGACTGGTATTTGGAACTGTTCATAATTCCCTTTACCTCGACTAAGGCCAGTGTTCCAGTTGAAGAAAAACAGCCCCAAAGCCTGATGTTGCCACCACCATGCTTCACTGTGGGTATGGTGTTCTTTTGATGATGTGCAGTGTTGTAGGTTTTGCGCAAAAACAATCTTTTGGAATTATAGCCAAAAAAAGTTCAACCATGGTTTCATCAGACCATAACACATTTTCCACATGCTTTTGAGAGACTTCAGATGTGTTTTTGCAAAAATTAGCCGGGCTTGGATGTTTTTCTTCGTAAGAAAAGGCTTCCGTCTTGCCACTCTACCCCATAGCCCAGACATATGAAGAATACGGGAGATTGTCAGATATTCCTGCAGCTCCTTTAATGTTGCTGTAGGCCCCTTGGCAGCCTCCCTGACCGTTTTTCTTGCCTTTTAATCAATTTTGGAGGGACATCCAGTTATTTGTAATGTCACTGTTGTGCCATATTTTCTCCACTTGATGACTGTCTTCACTGTGTTCCATGGTATATCTAATGCCTTGGAAATTCTTTTGTACCCTTCTCCTAACTGATACTTTTTAACAATGAGATCCCTCTGATGCTTTGGAAGCTGTCTGCGGACCATGGCTTTTGCTGTAGGATGCGACTAAGAAAATATCAGGAAAGACCTAATAGAACAGCTGAACCTTATTTGGGGTTAATCAGAGGCACTTTAAAAGATGGCAGGTGTGTACTGACTCCTATTTAACATAAGTTTGAATGTAATTGCTTAACTCTAAACACAGCTACATCCCCAGTTATGAAAGGTCGTGCACACTTATGCAACCTCATTATTTTATTTTTACTTCCCTTCCCTAAAAGATTTCAGTTTATTCTTCAACAGAGTTGTACAGTTTATAGGTCACATTAAAGGAAAACGTTCTGAAATGATTTATCTTTGTCAATTTTTTGTCATGTAAAAAAAGACATTTTACCAGGAGTGTGTAGATAGCTATATATATATATCAGGGCAATACCTCACGTGTGGTTTGAACACCGTTTTCATATGTCGGCACGACTTACGTACGCGTTCGCTTCTGCCTACAATCTCGGAGGGGCGGGGGACTTAAGGAAAAAAAAAAATATTTTTTTTTTTTTTTTTTATTTACTTTACTCCTTCTTTTTTCATTTTTACTCTGTCCTTTTACCCTCGGATCTCACATTTACACTTGAAAGCAATAAAAAAAAGCCGCTGCACGCTGTGATTGGCCAGGCAATCTTCTGGCACCTGTGACATGTCCCAGAAGATTGCAGGGAGTGGGGGGGGAGAACTTCCTTCCGGACCCCCGGCAGGAGGTGGGAGCTGGATGCCTCTAAAAAGAGGGTACCCCCCCCTCTCAAAAATGGCATGCCAGATGTGACATGTCAGGGGTTCACCGTCACTTAAAGTGGAAGTTCCAGTTTTTGGTGGAACTCTGCTTTAACGTCAAAGTAGCAACGTAAATCCACGGTGGGTGACCCGAAAGTGTAAGTGTCGCTTTTTATGTACTACCCATCAATGGCAGAGAGTCAGATCATATTGAAAATCTTAATACTGACCCAACTTGTCAGTTTCCTTTGCCAAGATAAGATGTATATAAGAAATTTTAAAATAAATGTTTTGTATCAGCTACCATCTACTGGGTAGTACAGGGGCCTGCTTGACCGGATACAAATGAATGGGTTGTTTCTGGGGCTCTCAGAGAGCTTTAGTAACTTAAAATGACCCTTTGCCTAGATCTTGAGTACTAGTGTAAAAATCTGTAAAAACAGATCCTGGGTGTCTGTGACATAATCTGTAGCATCATGGCTGCTAGCCTCTACACTGTGCTATATATCATACTATTTGCTTTATTCCTGATCATTGTCACAGCTGATCCATGAATGGCTCATATTTCTTGGGAGTACACCCTTCTTTTTTTTTTTCTCTCTGTTTGTTACTAAAATGGTTTTCGGAAGAGAAAAAATTGTTATATCGAACGGTCTGTTTTGGGATTTGTAGTGTTTACATTGTATACTTTTTATTTTTTATTTTTTTGTCAAATAATTTGTCATGCTGCTGCAGTTGCTGCCAAAGCTTTAAATGCCTGAAAGTTACACATGGTTATAAACATAATAACCAAAATTATTATTTTCCTACCTAGCTGCAATTGAGGTCTCTAATCCCCTCCACCAGTACTCCTCCTGAATAATGCTAGTGATGGTGGGAGAAGTTTTGCAGAGTTGGCATGTCAATTCCTTCCACTGTGCTAGTATCTGCATCTCCCACAGGGAACTACAGTTCCCATGATTCCTTGTGCCTCTATCATGCACAGTGTATTTTACATAACACCCACCCATCTGCCAATCAATAGCTTGGTGTGCCCTATGTAAAACAGTGCAAGTCAGTACAAGGTATGTGACTTTGCTAGTGTTGCTGCAGCAATGTTCTCAGTGAAAGATGGAATAGTTGCCACTGGTCCTTCTGTTTATGTCAATTTTTATTGGTATTTGACATAATATATTTTTTTAAAGGTTGAGTGGAGGATGCAGCCAGGTGCGCAGAGGAGAGGGGGAGTTGCAGCCAGGTGGAGGGGAGGACGCAGCCAGGAGAGTGACAACTAGGCCTGGCAGATTTTCTAAAAGAAAAAAATCAGCGATTTTCTTTAAAAAAAACTCGATTCGCAATTTGAATCGAGGTGTTTTTGTTTTTTTGGACACCGCGCCGGTCCTGAGGATCTGCGGGCAGGAGCTTTTAGGTGAGGCCGTGGCTTCGGCCTAGTCTGCGGCGTCTGGCCTCGCGAACTAGGCCAAAACCGCGGCCTCGCTTAAACGCCTGCCCGCAGCTCCTCAGGACCAGCGCAGTGAAGGAAAAAAAAATCTCAAAAAATCGATTTGCTTAAATTTTGAATCTATTTAACCTCTCAACTCAAGATTTAAAAAGATTGTTTTCCGCCCCCCCAACCCTAGTGACAACACATTCGGGAGTAGGCACCCTGAGATGACACACATTTAGGTTGTGTATTTGGGTATTTTGACTGTATATCCATTTTTACATTATATTTTTTTTTTTTTTTGTAATATACTATCATTATTAGTTTTTTTGCCCGCATGTAAGTTTGCACACAGATTTTTATATTAATCCGTGTGCTTCCTGCTGCCTGTTTTCCTCTTGTAAGCTCAAACTGTCAGAAGAAAAGCCAAGTCGAAGAGACAAGCCTGCATAGGTGGGACATAGGCAGGAGGGGGCGGGGCTTCATGGGCAGATTGTCAGGGGGAGTGGGTGGAGCCTCGTTTGGACATCTGTGAAGATTGAAATGCCAGAGCTTTTCATAGACTGGAGAGGCACCTCCCACAGTCATGTGATGACGGCACGCTGTAGTCTCTGAAGAGCGGCACCACGCAAAAGGGGACAATGGAGGCATTTACAAACAGAGGAAGCACTGTTGTCTCTTCATCAAAGGAAGTGAACATGAGAGCTTTCAACTGAAGGGGATGTTTAACAGATTGTATAGTTACATCACATATTGATTTTTTTTTTTTCATTTTGACCATAGTTTTACTTTAAGGTGGATCCCTGTTTTTCCCCTCATCTGTATCTCATGACTGCAAAACAAGATTACCATTATTATATCCATCCCTTTTAAAAGAGAAGTATGGGGTGTTTTTGTTTTTTTTTTTCTATATTCATACTTGCATAGGTAGATGCAGCATTGGTCTGAAGCTGTATCTGTCCCCTGGTGCCTTTACACTGAAAACCGAGCGATCTAACACCGCCAATCCCTCCGTTTTTCAGAGCTCGGTGAGCAGAGAGCTGCAGACTGTCAGTCACAGCGCTCTGCTCTTCTCCCTCCTCGCTCACTGGAGTGCTGAGCTGTGGAGGGGGTGGAGCGGGCCGTCTCAGGCTCTCAGCGGTTTGCTAAGCCTGAGACGGGTGTCAGCCCAGGCACCTGACTGATCCAGATTTTGTCACGATGATGTGGTGCTTGGACTGATATACGTGACATCAGCAAAGAGCGCACTTCAGCCTGCTCTGCTAAAAAGGGTCACAGGAGTGCAAAATGAATTGCACTCCAGTGATCTATAGGAGAAGCCCAGACAAACGAGCTT